>VZRN01000827.1:2092771-2191440 GCA_013397935.1 Dasyornis broadbenti
TTTTTTTTTTTTTTTTTGTGTAAGGCTGGGAAAAAAGTCAGACCATCATTATCAAGGCACTGCAGATGTAAAGACTACACTGGAAAATTCCTGGAAAAATAATCATTGTTTCAAAACCAGCCTCTCGCTGGTGTGAGTGATCACCTGCTTCTCATTTAAAAGCCCATTCAAAGGGAATATTATGTTTTTCAGCCTGATAATTGACCCTTGTGCAGCTCTGGCATTTAGTGGGGGATTTGCAGTGAAGCAGTGCTAGGAAATCTCACTACTGCTTCTATTGCATACGTTTAAGAGTAGGGCCATACAATAAAAGACAGACCAGTAACAATGTAATTCTTCCCTCTCCCCAACCTTTCTGCCAGTCGGTGTTAAATTGTCACATTTAAAAGAAATCATTTGAAGGCTGGAGGAATTGCTAAAGTAGAAAGACTTTGAGAATGACCTGTCACTTTCTGAGCAGGAGGGTACCTTGTGAGGTGTTTTTTCAGCTGTTTTCACTTTATACTTTTCTTATGTCTGTGCTTCAGAAATCTTATATTGGATCTCATAGGCTAATTCTACAGCACAATCTTAAGGATGGGGGAAGAAACTTGTGATTGGAGCTTTCTGACTGAAGAGCTTTTTTGTTCACTTTTAATGAGACTATTTTCAGTTGGTCTTAGGCTGAGTGATTTATGTAACAAGAGACACTTTTAAAACTGCCTCTCATTCCTTTGAGCTTAGTTCTTATCAGTAATAAAGTGACTCCTTTTGCGGTCATATGTCATCCAGTGGGAAAAATAATGATCTGGGTTTCTCAACAGGAAAAACCTTTGAGTTGGTTTTTAAAACAGAAAACAAAAAAACAAAACCCAAAGAAAAAGCAAAACCAACGAAATCAAACCAAAACCAAACAAGCAAACAAAAAACCCTCCACCAAAACAGACCCAAAATAGGGTACAGCCTAATGTTTTCATTTTGTTTCTACATATACATTTGTGCTTCCCACGTACAAATCTACATATGGATTTGTACTTCCCAATAAGTGCATAAGAAACACATTTTGATGTCCATTCTGTGTCTTGATCATGGCTTTTGTACTTGAGAATTTATTCTGGGTATAAGTTCAGAATTTTATTGCCTCTCTTCTGTCAGTGTATGCTGGTGTGTGATTTCAGGCTGAAACTAGTTTTAGCTTCAGTCTACAAACACTGACCTTATTAATTGGCCTGTCATGTGGGCTGTTAAATCTGTAATGCAAGTCTATTTTGTTGCTGTTGTAAGTGCAATTTAATTTATTTTCTGGCTGCAGGATTTTGTTGAGATCTTGACCTGGTCATACATGCAAGTGTTTTAGAAATGTCTCTAAGGGAAAATACTCTAAATCCATAAAGTGCTATTGTCTAACAGTGCCTTCCTCCTCTGACAACCAGAGGCTGTAGTCAAAGGTGCCTTAATTACCTGACTGACATTGTCACTGAAACAGAACTTATTTGTCTCCACAAGAACTCTGTTGATGGGAGACTTCTATATTTGAAAGTTGTCAGCAGCCAGGAGGTAACGTTGGGGAGCAGCACCACTGCTGAAGTGCATCAGAGCCCAGGCAGGCTGGTGGGAGTCACTGCTGAGAGCAGTCTGAACTGGCAGCACTGACACCAAAGCAGGTGTGGAGTTGCTGATGGCAGAAACGTGGCTGTGTTGAGATGCAGCTGGTAGAGACAAGAGGTGCTGCTGTGTCCAGTTACTGACACCCTCTTTTGGGTCTGGTGATGGATGTCTGTGTCAGGTTTGTGAAGTGTCTGCTGTTTCTATTCCCTTCAGTAGAAATTGCAGACCCTTTTCTCTAATGATGGAAGTTTTGTAGGGTTCTGAGCTTAGCAATGTGAACTCAACACCTCGGCCTTTGGGTCCACTGTTACTCCAAACTAAACTCCAGTGGCTATTTCTGAACAACTGCTGACCCAGTCTTTGGGGGTCAGCTGACTCTCTGCCTCCCTGGTGTTCTCCTCCACTCATGAATTTTACTTGTGTCTTTTTAAAGCCTGCAGAAGCCCAGTCCTGCTCTCAAGCTCCTGTGGCTTTTTAGTAGGAAGAGGAGCAGCTGTGCTTTTGTTCTTGTGCTTTTACTGATTGTGACCTGCTTGCTCTTCTGCATTCTGCTTCTAACAAGAGCTCTCATTTCACAGGTGACCTATGGCTGTATATAACTCTATAAAACAGTTGCTCCCATGAAACAGCCAGCTTTGGTGACTTGGTGCATCACACAATTTTTACTGTCCTAGCCTATAGCAGATGAAACCTCCAAAATATTTTTAAACTATGGAAATCCTATAAATATTGAAACATTTCCTGATAGGGCTCTTGAATATTCTGTCCTCTTGAAGGCTCCTAATGAAATCTGCTAAGGAGATGGCTGTATTGAAATAGTTAAACCTTTTATTTTCTAAAAGTTTTTGAGATTATCTAATCAACTTCTTACTTCAACCTTTGATCCGAAGTTCAGAAAGCCAGACCAAAAAGGAGGTAGGCAAGTCTTAGTTCTCCACCAGGGAGTTAGGACATCTTGTTCTGCTTCTGCTGTGTTAATCTCTGATCTGGCCCCTCCTAATTACAACAGAGTTATGATCAAAGCATAAACCACAGGTTCTTAGAAATCCTCATTTTTATGTTGAATAATTTTCTTAGGAGAGAGAGATACTATTTTTAATTCATCTGGAGGGTTTTTAATTTTATTTGTAGAAACACAATTTCAGTTAAGGATGGGATAAGTCAGAAGCAGGAGATGGCAGGGACTGTACATGGTTGCAGAGTGTGTAGATATATTGCCACTTCAGACTGTAATAAGAAAAGCATGAAAAAAATCAGTTGGTCTTCAGATTTTTTTCCTATGTCTTGATCACAACAGCAATAGGCTGTTTTGCTCCCTTTATTGTATTATCTTGTTTTCTGCCTTAATCTTTTCATATTTCTTATGCATCCATGCACATGCCCTGGAGGGAAGGAGGCAAGAACTGGAAGTTTCCTTAGCTTTCCTTCTGAGGTTTAACCAGGGTTAATGTCTTTTCCTTTCTTTTGTAAAACTTCTTGTTTCCTTAACTTTGCTATTCTCTTGCTTTGTCTGTATTCCTCAGTCCCAGAACTACTGAATCCAAACAGTTCTTCCTTCTTTTGCATTTTCTTCATCTGTTTGCCAGAGACTGACAAGGTGCAGATTTAATTCTTGGGTCTGATGACAGCCAGGCTCACAGAAATCGCTGGTTAATGCTGAGATGTCTTGAGAGAAGCAGCAGTGGATCTGCCAACTCCCCCTTCTCAGAGGTGCAGCCTGTTTAGCATCAGTGTCTGTCAGGTTTGGGGCAGATACTGGTTCTCACAAAGTTGTGTAGTGATCCCCAGCACTGTTCCCAGCCTATTAGTGCCAGGCCTCTAAATGGCCAATCAGTGCAGGTACTGTTACCTGATTTTTGTTTTCAGGTTGGAAATTGGAATATTAAATTTCCCTGTTCTGATTCCTAGACAAAGTTGAAGGAGGAGTTTTCTTTGCATTTAACTTATACTGTATCTTTGTTCTGTCTCTTAAGTTATACTATGCAAGATATGGTTCCCATAGCAACCAACTCTGCTGTACATTTTTTCTGCCTCTGGGGGCATATAAAATTCCAGCTGGAATACTCCTGCATTTATCTGCAGTCTTGTTCCAAACAAGCTTTCCTTTCTGCTCAGGTTTTCATACCCTTCTCTGTTTCAGTTCCAATGTACTGAAGCACTAAGCAATGTCAGTGATGACTGTGGATGTTTCCTTCCTCTACTGAGGAGAAACGTCAGGAGCAGACTTCCTAAATGTCATTCCACAGGCTTGCTGGTATAGGTGAGGTCAAGGAATTGTGCTCTGGATTTGGAACAGGAAGCCTCAATGTTTGTGGTGGTTTGCTGTTGAAAGCGAATCAGTGGAACAATTAGGACTTCTTGCCCCGAGGGTGTGATTACACAGAAGTTTTCTGCAGCAGCAAAGCTGGTTTAAGGAGTTCCTGGCTGTTTGGTCTCCACCCTGCCTGGAAAACTGGATTTCCAGTTACTGCAGTGATTCCATTTACAGTATGGCTTTGTAAGTGTGTGCAGAAGCACAACAGCAAGGTGGTGAACCGTGGAACTTTAATCTCATTTTGTTTCCATAGGTAACCTGGTATCTTTGGAGTAGCACATAGTTCAGGGAGTTGAAAGAGTCAGTTTTACTGGGTATGTGTGTGGGGTGTAAGTCAGGACTACGTTTGCTGGGATCCAAGACTGTTCATTGCCAGCGGTCTGCCTGTTGTCAATATCCAAAATCTGAATATCCCAGTTACAGGATGGGCTCCCTCAGCTGAGGGCAAGTCTGTGTACAGGTAGTTCCTGGTGACTTGTGCTGTCCTTAGGAGCTACTGCATAACCAGCTTTTGGAGCAGCTTGTGAGTTGGAGGAGAAAAACCACTTCCCTCTCCATGGCTGTACAGTTTGTGCTGAGAGATTGCTCTTTACTAAGTAGGTGCATTTCCATGACCATTGGTGTCAGAGTACACCGAGACACTTGGATGATGAATGACAAGTCATGCTAAATGCTTTATCAGATTGCACAGTATCTCGTAGGCTTCCTCTTGATGTGCTGCACAGTGTATATTTGATGGGCAGGAATTTGTTTTAGCTGCGTTTTTTCCATATCAATCACTAAATGTTGTCTCCTTTGTCTTCTGTTGGGCTTTGAGATGAGTTGCTCATCACCAGCTTTCTTTAAACATCCTCGTTAATGACAGCATTATTTATATTTATGGTTAGACTGCAGTTGTGACTCTTTTCTCTGTGTCTTGTTTTGTCTTTTTTTGGTATGTGGCCCCTTCTGGGCTTGGAAGAGCTTTCCAGTCAGCCTCAGCCAAACTTAATTTTTTTTTCTTTCTCTGACTTAGGGCTCACCTTCCTGTACTGTGAGTCTGTACTTGCTACTTGTGCTTTTTTAATGAGAAAAATCATGAGGGAATTGTGGTAATCAAGCCTAATGCCATATATAATACACAGCAGAGTGCTTCACAGCATTATTTAAAATAGAAGTTCTAATTTAGGGAGGAGTCAAAATATTTTTTTCTTTTCTGGAGACATTATGGTGGATTGGTTTTCATCTTGAAAATCTTGTAACTGTTCTTTAATACAGAGCAGGGTGCCTTATTTCCAGTGTGAACTTCATTTTCTGGCCACTAGATTCTGTCTTACACAGTGAGATTGAGCAGTTTGCACATGGAACACAAATGCATAGTGAAATTGCATGTAAGCAGAGATCCAACTGCATTTGGATGTGCTGTCTCTGCCCCAGTTACTCCTAAACTGGTTTGGAAGCTGGCTCAGAAGCTGGCAGTATCTGCAGTCGTGCTGGGGCTTTCCAGCATTGTGGTCAGTCTGTAAAGCACATACTCTGGTGTGGTTTAGACCCTGGTTCCAGTTCAGCTGAATTAGTTTCCAGTTAATTTTAGCTGTTATTGTGTTGCTGGATTGGGAACAGGCCACTGTGCAAAACAGTTTGTTCCCCTTTAGACTCTGATCCCCTGATCTCTTGGTCCAGTATAATGGAAGTGGTGTGGGAATTTGTCTGCATCCTCAGGCAGTGGAGATCTTACCCTACTGAGTGTGTCACACACTTAACTGAGATCCTGGGGATCAACTTTGTATTGAATTTATCAGCCTAATGCTGAAATCCAATCTTGGCCTTCTAGCAGGAGGTGTTTTCCTTAATAGTGACATTCCCATGACTTCAGCTTTCAAAGTAGCTCCTACCTTGGCTGTGGGTTTCTCTTTGGGGATTTGGTTATTTTCTTGCACCATGCCAGGCTTCCTGAGCCAGAATGCTGGAACACAACACAGAGCAGTGCTTGGAAATGCAGCTTGGCTTTGTTCTTTGTATTCCATGGTGCTGTGCTTAATGAAGTTGCAGCTGAGTTGTGAGTCAAAACCAACTCCCAAACTTACTGATTTGTGAAGTGGAAAAATCACAGCTTCATGGTGCTGTGGTGCCAGTAACCAAACCCTGAGCAGACAAAGGGGCATCCTAATAACACTTTCTCCAACAGAAAGGTGGCTCGTGGTTTGCTTTTCTGCTGTTTCCTGCACTGGGCATTTTGCTGATCCCTTTTTGCTGTTCTCCTTTCTGTAGAGGATTGGCAAATTCCCCCACTTCTAGGAGCAATTCAACGTGAAAGTGGTTTTAAAATAAATGTACTTAAAGAGAGGCAGGCAGGACTGGGAGCAGATATAGCCTGGGTGTGAATCAGCCTTTTCACAACCAGGGCTGACTGCTCCGTGCATGTCCTCTTGCCTGTCTACCCTCCACCCCCTTTTCAGGGTTAAATACAACCTCTAACTTGGCTAAATAGAGGAGTTTTTGACCAAATGAATTTGAGTACCATATGATCTGCCTCCTCATGTTCCCTGAGCCCTTTGCAGGAGAAGGGAAATGTTTGTGAACAAAGTCTGCTAACGGAGTTGTGGGTGGAAAGAGGACAAAACAAGTACGTGAAGAACCGCATATTTTTGCTGGACTTCTAAAACAAGTGACAGTTTATTCTCCAGATTAATGCACATTTGAGAGAAAAAACCTGAACAGTGGAAGTGGAGAGGCTTTTTTGGTGGAGTTTTTTTTTATGCCACAAAAATTCTTGCCCAGAATAAGAAGCCTCAAAGTTTATAAGTATGTAGTCTTTAAATGTGAGAACGTGATAGGCTGAAGGCCAGGTGAGTCCTCATGACACACAACAGAGGATCCTTTTCGCAGAAAATAAAGGTGAAATTTCAGTGAAGGGGTACATCTCCAACATCTGAAATCTGAGTTTTCTTCAGTAAAGATACTCTTGCTCTCATGCAGGAAGTCCAGTGTATGTCAAAGCAACCTGTGTTATGTCTTGGTGAAACCTTTGGTTAAGACCCATGTCAAAAGTCACTAAACATGAGTGGGTTTCTCCGCTTAGGTGGGGTAAAGGAAGGCTGAACACTGACTATTCTTGCATGAAATGCTGGGGTAATGTTATGTAACCTCATTTCTGGTTTTTTTTTTGTTTTGTTTTGTTTTGTTTTTTGGGGTGGTTTTTTCATTTTCCTCAGGGAAATTTTCTATTTTTGTTAGTGTCTGCTGTGTTAAGATGTGTCCTCTGCAAATATCTTGAACCAAGCAAAGGTTTTCTGGTAAAGGAAGCTGAAGGTGCCATTCAGGACAACCAATTTATCCCTCAATTTGTTTCCACTGAGTTTACTGGGTGTCTTGGTGTCCAGGTGAGGCTGGTGCCAGTGGGCCAGAGAAGATTGAAAGTGAGAAATAGTGACTCTGCTGGCTGCAGCAAGCTTTTGGATGAGCTCAGCATACACTGCTTTACACCAACTAAGGGACACTGTTCACCCATGTAATTGTTTCCCGTGCAGTTTGAATTGTGCAAAATGAGCTTTTCCTCATGGTGTTTGTATTCAAACCTTGCAACCTCTGCTTTTGTAGGAGAGTCTAAAAGGAAAATACTTTCCTAAGTGAAAAACCCATCTGCACGATTGTTTTGGCCTAGAAATTCAGCTGGGATAGTTAATAAAATAAATGTGAAAGACGAAGGGGTTTTTTGTCTGCCTGAACTTGAAGGGTGAGTCGAAAATCAAACTAAAAACCTCTGATGTATTTACCACTTGCTTCAAGAATTTACAAGGTGAAACCTTTAATTCCCCCATGGGCCAAATTCATTCGAGCTTCTGTTCTTTACATGCAAAAATAATTTTTTTCTCTTACTATTTTGATTGTGAGTTTGGAAGAATGAATTTCTCTAAACTTTTCTAAAACTTAACTCAGCTTGTCTAAGGTAGCTGAGTTAGAACCGGAATGTTCTTTGCCTGTAAGCCTCCTGTTCAAAGACAAGCAAAGCTGGAATTTGTGCTGTGTTGTTGTGCCTGCTCTTCTCGTTCTTTAAGAACTTCCCAATACTGCTGACATTGCTTTGTGCCTGTAGCTGTAAAAACCCTACTGGTTCCTGTCCAGTCATTAAACCATAGAAACCCAAGTTTAATGGGGCTAAATGGCACAGACTTCGGAAAAGAGGCTTAGTCCATCCCATACTGGAGCAATAAAAAGTTCTGAGAAGAGTGTCTTCAGTCCAGATGCAAGTACAGAATGCAGTACCCAGTGTCTGTGAAAAGCAGGGCCTTGCACAAGAAGCCTGGTGCGAGTCATTGGTTCCGTTTATTCCTGGGTGCAGTTTGAAGAAGTGGTTTGCTCTGTAAAGCCTGGTTTGTCATGGAAGATGATGTAATTCACACCATGCTTGGGAGAGAGACTAAACATGCTTCTAGGGAAGGATCTAAGCTATTCCAGTTTTGTACACAGTGAAGAAGTGACTTATTGTCAGAATTCTGCCTCATTTGTTCTCTGTTTAATGATTTCCAGTTTTTTCCCCTGTTAGGGTTGTACCAGCCCTTAACAGATTAGATCTTTCCTGCTATTCCTCTGCATGGAGTTGGGTAGGAGCTGAAAAAGAGTTCTTAATTTTATCAAGCTTGTTGCCTTCAGCTTGTGAGTCCTGGCATCTCCCTACTTTTTCCATTTCCCTCTTCAGCTTCTCCAGTACTCAGCACTAAACCAGCTGTAGTGTCAGTATCTACTTCAAAACTTTCCAAGAGTGTGTGTGTACATTTTACATTTTGGCTTGTTCAAATAAATTCTCATTTACTTGTGATCACAGGGGCTTTACAGCCCACCTTGAGGATCTGCCCCCAGAGGTGCATTCCCTCTGCTTTCCTGCAACAAAGGCTTCAACTTCTGACTCTGATCCTGACCATCATCAGTGAATTCCTTGAACTTGTGTATTAAATGATGATAAATTACACTTAACTGTGAATCAGTTCTTCTAGTTTAAACTAAGGTGTTAAACTCTTTTCTCTAGGCTCTGTTTTGGATATTATCAAGCACATCGTGGCCAAAGGAGAACACAAGACTGGTGTCCTGGATGAAGCCTGTATAGCCACAATCCTTAAGGAGGTGCTAGAGGGGCTGGACTACCTGCATAAAAACGGGCAAATCCACAGGTATTTTATGTTTTTCTCACTTTGTCATAGAATGCTATTGAAATAGAGTAGCTGAGCACACACACACAGTCTCATCCCACAACTTGCTGTGAGGGCATGAAGAGAGGAAAATAAAAGTGGGAGGTTAATCAAAATGCAGAATTCAAATGTCTGTAGCCTATATGCGTTGTCTATATTCTATGGCTAGGCCAAATTTGGGTGAACTTTGGGGTGTTGAAAGCTCCAATATAGAGAATCTCTTTCTAAATGTCAACATTCAGCTGCACAGTGTAGTTGATGGGAAGCTGGAAAACTTCAACTGGTTTTGTTTCTTGCAGAGCTACAAATCACTAAGAGCACTGCATAGGCAGCATTGAGCAATTTAATAAAAAGTCCTTCAAGCTCTGGTTTTTTTTTTTTTTGAGGTTAACTGCAAGATCAACATAATGAAATTTCAATTTGAGTAATTTCATTTAAAAAGAAGAGGAAATAAAAATAATGGAAAAACTTCTGTAGGCAAAGCCCAGTTAACTAATGGCCTGTGATTTGACAGATGACTGAAACATGGATTTCTGTGCTGCTGTCATGTTTGGGATATGTTTTTAAATCATATTTTCTTCTCTCCTGGTGTCAAGGTGTGGTGTAATTCAGTAGGAGAAGATGCTAAGTTGGTCTGTTCTACGTTAAAAAGACTGAGATTTACAATCCTAAATATGTGCTGAAAATAGAATATACTGCTTATGGGTAATATACACAATCCCAGCCACGGACTGCTGCTGGAACAGCCTCTTCTTTCTTGGGAATTTTGTGAGCTTGGCTCTCCTGGTACAATGCCATTGTAAGCATTGCTGCTGCTGTGCTGAAGTAAATTTCTGTCCTCTTATAGCTGCACAAGAAGAGGTAATTTTATTGCCAAAATATTATTTTAATTAGAAAATATAAGAAGTATTTATTCCTTATTTTCAATCAAACTGGCTGGCTTTTGTAGGCTATTTTGGATTAAAAGGAAAGAAACAGTTGGAAATAATTCAGGTGGAATTCTTCTCCCTGAAAGAAGTCTCAAATTTCAGTTTCCACTCCCAATTAAAATTCTGATTTAACAATTGTTGCCTTCATTGGAGACAGTTTTGATTTCATAGCTGGTTGCTTAACTTTGTTTTTTAGAGATAAGACTTGAGGCAGCTCTGGGAATCTAGAGTAAAGTAATAAACCAACTTACTTGCCAATTGCATGGTAACTTTTCACTTTGCCATGAGTAATTGACAGACCTGTGTTCATCTGTGACCTGCAGTTGATTTGCTTGGCTGATTTAGTTCATCTTCTGGACTAGTGAAACTGAAATATATATGTTAAAGCAGCAGAAACTTGTTAAATCTCAGTTTCTTGGAAGATACTGCATAATGTTTTATGTACTGAAGAGAGGTGGTTCTCCATTTGGCTGGCTGGAGTGGAAAAGCAAAACTAGTAAATGTGGTAAAGATTAGAGAGAATATATTTATGTGTGTGGTGTGGGTTTTTTTTTTACTGCACTCAGCAAAAATACCATGTTCACAAAATTCAAACTGCTTGGTCTGAAGAAAATGTGATTCATATTGAATAATTTGGAATTGAACTGAATCAAACCTGCTGTGACCATTCTCATCCTGCTCATTGAAGCATTTTGCCCATACTTCAGCAAAGAAATCAAAGCTGTGTCATTGCTGCAGCTTAAGGTTGTGGTTGTGCGTCATCTACTTTGCATGTGTTGCATTCCTGTATTTTGGGGCTGCTCCAACAATTGTGTGATATTTTATCATAGAAAAGGATTTGGATTATCTCACTATGTTGGGCATTGTGGTCTGGGAAATTTGGAGAAGGGGGTACAGAAGGAAAGTTGTGTTTGCCTACCTGTGATGCAAAGCTGTTTTGGCTGTTGGCAGAAGGAAGCTGACATGCCTTTGAGGGATGAAACATGTTTCCTTTATGGAGGTCCTCGTGCTGTGTTCCATTTTATCCAGATGTGGGTGTGCTGCTGAGGAAAACACAGTTTAAAGTTGTAGTGCAGCTGGGACCTCTCCTCGTCTGTAGGAATACCAGTATGGTTTTTCCATTTTACTTAATGCTAGGGGTCATAATATTGGTCATGCCTGATGGGAAAGGCAGGTGGAAGTCTTGAAGTCATGCCTGAGATGCTCTGAGAGGAATTGTTTAAAATAACTGAACTTTGGTCCCCTGGGTCAGCCTAAAGTATCTGGCTCTAAAGGAAAGCACATCAGGTGATGGCTGAACTGCAGATATTGTGTCTGTAGTGTGGGGCAGCTGTTCTTAGGGTGAACTGCAGGCCAGAGCAAGATCAGCTGTGAAGGGTCAAAAGTGAAGGGCTTTAGTTAAGACCTGGAACAAGCAGCCCAAAGCAAGCAGCCATCCAGCAAAACAAATGTTCAGCTGGTTACGCTAAATATCCCAACTCTGCTCATGTTACACCTTGGGGAAAACAACTTGATAAAATTAGAGACACAGTATGAGTGAACGACTGTAATTAGCACATCTGAAGTTGGACAGCCAGGCCGGTGGCACAGCCCAAAGGATGAATATTGGGTCCCAAATGTAATTTTGTGGGCATTGTAGACCAGAAGTGGGGCTGTAAATCATTGGTGAGATCAGAGAACATATTTCTGTCAGCGGAGCTGCTCAATACTTCTAAATTATGCATCATCTTAAATGGGTAAATGAAGTTAACACGTGAAAAAGTGGCTTAATGAAATTTTACTGCTGCTGAATCTTGCTCTGCCTACGCCTGCATTGAACTTAATGCCACTTCCAATTAAGATTTGGGGAGCTGGCTTGGCGTGGAAGTGTAAATCCCTGCTTTGGACAGGAGAGGAGTTTGACAGTATTCTCTAGAGGAGATTAGAAAGCCAAATATCTAGTGAAGGCTTAAATTATAATTTTTTTCTTGTTTACTTTCCTAATTAACAGCCAGAGCGAGTCTGAGACTTGAATAGATGACATTGTTCAGGAACAAATGCTGAAGTCTCCCACATTGCCCAAAGTGATGTTTTTCTTGCTTTCAACTTGCAAGGGCTGTTGGGAAGTGTCTGAGGCCTTATGGCAAAGACAAAGGAGAAGACAAAATCAGTTTTATTTCCATGAAACACTCTATACCACAGTAACGATTGATTAGAAATGGTCCCCATCTTCCTCCAAAATCACCAGTGCCTCCGTTATCTGGGAGTTGGCAGCTGCCTGCCTTCACTGCCCTGTGCCTGTCCCTGGCCGCTTCTCCCGTGCCAGCTGCTACTGTCCCTGTTGTGGCTTCCTGCGTAGCGCGGTGATCCCAATGAGGATTTGAAATCCCAGTGATCCGGCTCATGTTAAGTGAGTTAAGTACCTGGGCACCAGCCAGTGTGCTGAGGACAGAGGGCCAGGCTCGGAAGCCTTCTGATGAAGCTGTCCTGCAGGAATCTGCTTGGGCATATTTCTTTATGGAAGTCAAACAAGACTGACGTGCTGTGAGGGGTCGCTGCCGGGCTAATCTGGGCTGGGTGACACTCAGGGTATGTTGTACCTCTTCCCCATTTGGACTCTGATTACTCTGTGTATTTGGGGATTAGCAGGAGTTTGATGAATGGCTTAGAAATAAAACCAAAGCAAAACCAACCGAAGAGGTTTTACTGCTTAAAAAGATTTATTGGAGGGAAGTTCAAGGCTTTCTTTTTCAGGTGGTGCTGTGTATGGCAGGCTGATAAATGAATCATGCTGATTAACTGTTACAAGGTCTCTCTGTCTTTCTCCCTATTTTTATCTCTGAGCTTATCTTCTGTTCATGATTAGCTGTTGTGTAACTGAATATTTTAGTTAGTCCAGGTGAAATAATACACTGCTCAAATATAACCAGATTCTCCTATTGCAGCACAATAAATGTGATACTGGCTTGTTTTTTTGTAAAAACAAAAAAGCCTGGGAAGTGGTTTAGAGTTGCATGTACTTGAACTATTGGCATGGCAGCAATCCAGCTATTAGTTTGTTTGTTGCTCTACTTCTTACAGAGTGAGAGGAGCAGCAGCATGTTTGATACGCTGAGTTAGATCAGCCTGTGCTACCATACACAATGTTTTGGGGGTTTTTGGTGTCTTTTCAAAATCAGAATGTGGGCAGCAGGGTGCTGGGACAACTGTTTGAATGTGGCTTTGAAGAGACCCTGGACACAATATTCTTGCTGTGCTTTGACGCCAAATAGATTCACTTTTTTGTTTTTTGGACTTTAGGATGGTTTTGACAGAGAATCAGAGTTTAATTATTTGCCTCTTTTTTCATACTAAGAGTAAATAACTTCTGAAAAACGGGTATCTACATGTGAGTACATACACATCAGCACTACTTGCATGTGGGATTTTCCAGGAGCGCACCTCCAGTAGCAAGGATTTAAGATGAAGGAGCTGATGGATATATTTTGGCAGAACTTGGCTACCCTAGAGGATTCATGCTTAATTTTCATGTAGCTGATTAATGCATTGATAGCCATGCTGGCAGGTATTGTGGTTAAACTGGATTCCAGTATGCCTCTGAAATGCTGAATTTTATGTTTCTGTAGGAATACTGTGAGAGAACTTCAAGCTCTCCTCTCCACAGTGCTGTGATCTTTCTTTGGGGAATGTGTTCTGGAAGTGAAGTTTGGTAGGAGAGGATTGAGGAAAAGATAACAGGATGTGGAGCCTTTCCACCTCTAATTGCCAGTTTGATTTTTAAGTCAGGATACCAGTAATTTGAAAGTTGTCTATGTTGTCTATTGCTTAGCTGTGGAAAGTGGAATTTTATATTCAGAGAGGTGTACTTTGGTCTCTTCTGTCTTATAGTACTGGATGAGTAGAAATAACCTTTAGAAGTGGTAGTTAATATAAATTTTAGAGCTTTAATTGATAAACAATTCAGAAACCAGAAGAACAGAAATGTTAGTCCTGTGTATCTCAGTGGGAAGGAGGACAAGACGCTGCTCTAGATTGTGCTGGGTGATTTGTTCCCCCAAATAAATACCTTGCTGTGCAGCATCAAGGGCCTAAGTACCACCAAACCCTGCTCTCTTTCCAGTCAGACTGGGGTGTATTGTGGTGGTTTGGCAACCCAGCATCTTTTCCCAGTGGCTGTTTCTTCCACTACATCATCCGGAACTTCATTGTTTTAAAAAAAAAAAGAAAATTCCCTGTGGTTGCAGAGGGATAATATGAACCAGATGTAAATCCCAAATCTGCAGACAGCCAGAAATAATAACTCCTATGGAGACAGTTTTCCTAAAAGTGAATAAAGATAGTCTTTGCTCTGAAATCTAAAAACCTGGGATTTCAACCTCTGATGGTAAATATCACTGCTGCTGAAATTTCAGGGGTGCTGGGGGCCCTGCAACAGCTCCAGGTAGTGCCAGTGCCCCAACTCTGGGCAACTCCCTGCAGTACAAGAGTCGGGGTGGGCTCCCAGGTTGATGCCTGAAGGTGTGGCTCTTACAATCGGGTATTTGCCCCCCAATCATTTCCCTCGGACTCAGGAGCTACCTCTGAACTTTGTCACTGGGCGTCCTGCAGTTACTCAAAGTAACATCGGTTTAGTCCAAAGGAAAACCAACTGTTTGGTAGAACTATTCTGGCCACTTTTAAAAGGGAGGGGAATTTTTAAGTTTTTCTCTCTGCTTTGCTACATGGAGAAGCAGGAAAAATACAGTGAAGAATGGGAAAATAAAGGTTGAGTGATTTTTCAAAGGTTCAACAGCAGTGACAGGTTTTGGTCAGTGATCCTTGACTGAGTTGTACACTCAAATAATGTGGTTTCTAGCAATTCTTGAATTGTCAGGAGTGTTTGAATTTGATGTGTTTCCAGGGGGAATAGTCATTCACTGTCTGCAGCATTAAATGTATCAAGTGAAAATGTAACAGACTTTTAGCTTTTGCTCTGAAGAAATCAAGTGCCATTCACACACGTGTACAACACTGTTCGTGACATCTTTCTCATGTCAATGCTTTTATCTCATGTGGATTGCTGAGACTAGGTCACTCAGTATAGGCTCTTGCAGCATCTCTCCAACAGCAAAGAAATTGTTTAAATTATTTTGTTCATCTGTTCTACTGTGAGGATACACTAAGTGAATAACTTGCTTCAAAAAGATGGCTTTGGATATTGCTCCCTGTTTCAGTGCAGCAGAATTTCTGGCCTTCATAGCTAAAAGCTGCATATGTGGAGATGCTTTAAACATTTATGCAGACCACTGCAGTCTTTGCATTCATATCTTGTGCTAAAACAGGAGAAAAGGGCCCCTTGCTAGAGTTGTGTGGTAACATATGAAACACACTTGGAAATTTTGCAAGCCTCCATCAGAAATTATTTTTACTAAATTGAATTATATCCTGCCTTGCAGAATTCTAATAAAACAGGAACATGTGATGTTAAAAAGTAAAGTGAATACTTCCTAAAACAAAAATGAGACAAAATCCACACAGGTTTGGGTCAACAGAGAACTGCTACAGCGAAATCTATCTCTTTATGGTAGCCTGGAAAGCATCACCAAGTGAGACTTGGGAGTGCAGAGAGGACTGTTTCCATTGTACAGATACCTGATTTTTTTTATGACTGCTTTCTCCATTTTATGGGAATAACTGGATGGAATAAAGAGATCTTTCTTCTTCCTGCTTGGGTCATGCTTAAAACTGTTATATTACAGATTTTGGAGAAGGAAGTCTTGCTGACAGGTCTCTTGTGAGCCCTGGCTGTCTTGACTTTCTCCTCCTGTGTCACGTTGCAGACATGGCTGAGCAGGAGCTGTGGGTGGCTTTGTAGATAGGGACAGCTCTTGGCTGCATGGGGAATGCCTTGGCCCTTGTGTATATAGAGATATATTTACTGCTTCTCCAGAACAGGGGTTCTTACCGCCTTTTGGAAATGGAGACCTTTTTGAGCTGCCCTATATCAATTTTTTGTGGCCTAATTTGATCCAGGTTGGTTCTGTGTTTACCAGAATGACCTTTCATCTTTCCATCATTGGCAGGGAGATGTGTGAATCACTGACATTCTTGTTTCTTCTGTTACCTTGTGCAGCTTGTACACAAACTGGGGTGATGTATATGTGGTTGTTTCTTGGAAACTCCGATTTCTGAGCACACTAGGAACATGTTATGACACGCAGGAGATACTGCAGCATGGTGGTATGTCACTGGTATTGCCACGGGAAGCAAACCCACCTCCTTCCACATGAAAGAATTTGACATGAAATACTGAAATAAGACCACATTATAACTTAACTATTTCCCTCTGTTACCAATGACTAAGGCAGGGTGTCCCAAAAATAACTGGGCCTCTAGGGGTGGGAAGAGACCTTGTGACTCCACAGCCCTCTGTGTGTGTTGCTTTTCGTGCAGCAGCTGTTAAAGGGTCTTTGTGCCTTGTCCCTACTGCAGTCCTTA
The DNA here is from genome assembly GCA_013397935.1 of Dasyornis broadbenti. Lineage (NCBI taxonomy): Eukaryota > Metazoa > Chordata > Aves > Passeriformes > Dasyornithidae > Dasyornis > Dasyornis broadbenti. The sequence continues at coordinate 2,109,223 of VZRN01000827.1, forward strand.
GGAAGGAAGATTAGGAAATGGAAGGGCTGAATAGATGAATTTGTGGAAGAAATCCTGGTACATTTTTAGCTGCTGTTCAACATATGAAAGCTTGATTTTAAAGCCTGCTGGGCAGAGTCCTTTCCTTATAAAAGAGAAAAAGCCTGAAGTTCTGACAGACTAGGGGAAACTTTAGAAGTGGTGTATGAAGTTGGAGATGTAGCTTCTCTCTTGCATTAACTACTGTAGGTTGTCAGAAGGATGGGCTGTTTGGCAAATCCTCCTTGCCATGAGCTGATGTTAGAGCAGTGATGTGCTTTGGGATGAATGTGTGAAACAGCAGTCTCTTTTGCAGGAGGAAGAAGTGGGGCTGGGAGGATTGGTATGATTAGATTGTCTCCATGTTGGGAGGCAGGGCTAGGTCCAGTGCTTGTAGCACTATTTTCTGGCTGAAGGAGCTGATGTGCCTAAAAACTGTTTGTTAAGGTTTTGAATTTAGCTGGATCATCTTGTCCCACATTGCTGAGCAGTTGAGGTTACTTGAGCATTGCTGATGGGGTGGGGACTTGGTCATGGATGGGAGGTAGAGTCCAAGGCAGGCAGGATCTGTCCTTGAACCGCACCTCCCTTTAATCCTCTGTTAGGCTTAAACCACGTGGGAAGAGAAGGAATTAATGAGAGCACCAAACCATCAGAGACGAAATTGGCACAGGAATGAGAAGTGTGAGCTGGACGTAATTTGCTGAGATAAAGAAAAATTGCAGGCGCTGCGATAACAGTGCCTGTGTGATAGACAGGGACACAGTGAGGGATGTGACACACTGCTGCCTGTGTCACTTCATAATAGAGGCTCGCACCAAGTTAGCCCGAGGTCTGCAACTCTTTCTGTACTGCCTCAGCATCTTCCCAGCCCCTGGAGCTATTCAGACAACCAAGATGGCAGTGAATTTCAGGCAGATCTCCTTCAGCTTTCTTTAGTGAGTTGCCCCTTGTCTGAGCTGACACAGCGACTTAATCTAGAAGAAATCAAATTTGAGTCATGGTTTCTTGGGCCCCAAGCCCTCTGCTTAAAGCAGCAGTCCTCTTCTGCAGCACTGAAGGGCAAAAAATTGAGAGGGATTGTACCTATTAAATGCGTCATGGAGCCTCTGAAAGATGTTTTGTGTTTTTACAATAATGGGAGAATAATTTCTCATGCAACCCTTACTGAGGTTTCTGTTTGCCTATGCCGGGCGACAGGATGGAGTTATCTGTCCCAAGAGGTCTCTTCACTGCACTCAGAGTGATCTGCCTGGATCTTATGAGTAGGGCATAGAGAAAACAAGTACTTGATGTACTCTTAAAGCTCTCTGTGATGGAAGCTGACAGTTCTTTCCAGTGGGCTTTGTCTACACATGCTCTGTTTGCAAAGCCACGGTCTGTCTGTCAGTCACTCCTGCCTTTCAAAGCCTTGCTTCAGACTGCTTAAATAAACCCCCAAAAAACTTTTAAAATTCCTAGTAACATTGGATTATTCATTTAACTTTCTCCAGCCATTAAAATGATAATTCAAAAGCCTTTAATTATTCCTACCTATGTAGTCCCCATGAAGTTGTAGCTTCAAAAATGCTTCTGCCATTTGAGCCTTGGAGTTAATTATGAGTTGCTGCTGGCTCAGCTCCTGTGTCGAGGTCCTGGTCTTTTACCACAGCCCAGCAGCAGACAGAGCAGCTTGGAGAAGAGGGAAGAAGCAGTCGCTGTGCTTCCCTGATCCTGGGCAATAAAGCATGTCACTGGGCTGGTCCCCTGCTGGAATTTATGGCAGCCTGGCTGCTGCCACTGGGCCCGGCTGCCAGTGGCCACGAGGACCTGCTGGGAGGGCTGTGGATGAGCAGGGATGAAGCAAGCTGTGGACTTGGCCCTCTCTTCCCCCTACTTATGCGTGGCTCAGCAGGGAGTATGGAAGCTGCTCTGCCAAGTCTCTGCCATTGGAAAACCTTCAAGCTCTGGGAGATGTTTCTGAGTCCGGCTCTGCAGTTAAGTACAGCACTGTAACAGGCAATAATTGCACCTCAATCAAGAGTTTGGGACTTTAGGTTCAATGCTGTGGCACGAAAATGGTAGTGCACATAGCTTTTCTGAGCTGGAACAGGAGCATGCTGATGCATAGCACTTTCAATACAATTGCCTTGAATGCCTTATCCTATATTGTACTGAATATGCTGACATTTGAGGGCGTAAAAATACTGATCTGCCTGCATGCTCCAAGCCTACTTTATATTCTGCAGGTCTAAATGGTAAAGCTCTTGCCTGTCGCCAGCTTTTTATAGCTTGACTTATAAGGCAAAGGGAAGAGGTGACACAGGTAACAGCACATTATTGAAGGGAGAGGAACATTTGCTGGTAGAGAGCAACTAGTACTCATTTGGTGTAATATGTCACAGATTGCCTCATATTTAACTGTAGAAATATTGTCCTGGAATTATTTTGCAAATTACTCAGAACGGTGTCAACTGCAGCAATTGGTTGCATTCAACATAAATATTTTGAGTTATTCATTACCATTAACAGAAAATAGTAATTGTTGCATATTGCACCTTCTCTTTTTTTAAATGAAACTTGGCAGGACCAACCACTCCTTCCTTGTGCCAAATTATGCACTATAGAGTTCAGTCCATGAAAATTTATTGTTGCAGTTGATGTAAATTGCATCTAATGGGCAAATGACTCACGGCTGTGCATACAGCCAGCTTTGTGTTCTAAAGGCACATGCCTGCAGGTTGGAAGCAGAGGCAGAGTAAACAGGGCTTATCTGTTTCTCCTCTCCTGAGACAGTTTTCTTTTCAGTGCTGGGCTGCAGAGCTCCTGGGGTCTTTGCTCAGGTCCCTTCTATTGTGGTTGCAGTGGCTGTAACAACCACTATGTGGTGGTGCCAGAGATGGGTGAGGGCAGATCTGATCATTTAGCAGCATTTTAAGGACTCTTTTTATAGTGGGAACAAGCCATCAGGATACAGTTCATGTAGTTTCCCTCTGGCCCATTGAAAAATTAATTGTGGGGAATGTGGGAACACAGCACTTAAAACTGGGGAGCATCATCTCATTGCCTTCCTGTGCTCCCAAGTCTCCTGTAGCCGGAGCTTGGCTGTAATTTTGTTGTTGAGATGAGATTTGGTTATACAGCCCCTCATGCCTATGGCCCAGCCACAACCTAGAGGCATAAATGTGATGTAACTTGTGCGTTAGAGGCCGGTCAATGGGAAGCTGAACCAGTTTGGAATGTAGATGAAGAAGGGTTTCTGCCCTGCTGTGAAACCTTTCAAGCCTGATGTGGAGAATCCAGCTTTGCACTGGAGCGAGTCCAAACTGCTCTTCCCACTCTGGTTGTGAAGTACAAGGTAAATAAAAACATAATTGTTATTTTGTGGAAGGGTTCTTGGAGGCTTTAGAAGATAGGAAGATGACAGCTGTGAAGCAGGAGTGTCCAGAGCTAGTGTAGCATTTGTTAAGCTATTGACAAGAAAGTTTACTCCAGCCTTCTGTAACTTCATTTAAAATGGGATGTAATTATTGTTTACACTAAAGCCTAAAGCTGCTTCCTGTTTCCTCTATAGTAATTATGCCAGAGGCACACCATTTATTCCCAGTGTATCAGCCCAGGATATGGTCATTACCACATTAATGGGAAGTGCCTTCAAATTGTTACACTTGGCAATAACTGTATCCTGGAGTAACAAACTTCTTGCCTTTCAGCTCACAAGTTTATAAGCATCTCATGATAAAAATAAGCAAGAAAGCACTGATCCTCTTTCCCCTGCCCCATTGCTTTAAATGCAATTAATTAATCTTAAATATGATTTTAGAGGAGGACCTACTTCAAAGATGCTACCCCTGCACCAGTATATGCTAAAAGAAAGGGATTTGTGCTCACCCGGTGTTATGGCTGCTCCATATTCACCTGATGGTGTTGCAGTGGCAACAGGGGTGGGAAATGGGAAATTGCTTCTATGGTACAGTAACTCCTAAATGGAGTTGAGGCCCCCAAACATCTTGCTGTGCCATTAGTTTTGCTGCTCTTGGGTGGAGTGTGCTGCGCTGGGGTGAGTAATGGCATTTGCAGGGCCTGGTCACTGCGAGGAGGTGCCACATAAAGTGGTGATTTAATTCTGTAGTTTGACTTGGATATTTGGCAGTGGCTGTTTTGGCCTCCTGGATTTGTATTGTGGCCATGACTTGTTTTATTGAACCAGCTTTAAGCATCATATATACTGACTTTTGTTTCCAATGAGAAAATATATAAATTTTAATTAATCCAAGCTGAAGTTAAAAAGAAAACAAGCCTCTTGTTTTGAGGCGGTTAAGAGCCTGGAGCCTTTTGGCTCATTTTTTCTATCGGATTCAATCTGAGTGCTTGTTTCACTGCTTCTTGCATTCCAAGCCTGTCCAGCTTGCTCTGTTGTGGTGGGATGGTTTGGTGGGATGGAATGCCTGCTGGTTTCTGGCTGCTATTGCTACAGCAGTGAAACCTGCCTGAGTTGTTTTGGATTGTGAAGTACATGATAGCTGGGACTTCATCCTTAGTTTTGCTTAAAATCTTCCCTGGCACTTCCTTCATGGCTGAGTATGGTCTGCTCCAGGAGCTTGGTGAGCCACACATGCAGTTCTGCCAGAGGGGAAGTTTGGAAAGGCTGCACAATAGTGCACAGCCCAGCTTACTGGGGAAATGCTCCAGCATCCTGGGCTGCCTTGGAGTACAGATGGAAGAGGAAATTACTCTTTCTCCAGTAAGAGAATTAATAATTTCAACAGGCAACCTCCTGCATGTTGTTTCTTTCTCCATAACCTGGAACTGGCAGGCCCTCGTGCATCCTGGCTGTTGCAGGAGAATCTTCTGTGGGTAAACATTTCCAGTAGGATTGGAGAGTTTCCTGAATGCCCTGTGTTCCCTCTAAATAAGTGCTGGTGTTTGGGGGATTCCTGGAAGTGACTGTGCCTGTGCCAAGCACATTTCACACCGTGTGAGCCAGCTCCTTACCTAGGACACAGCAGAGTTTGGCGCTGTGCTCTCGTGGCTCTGTGTGCTCCTGGGGCTGGATCCCAAAGGCGTCTTCTACCTGAGTATTGGCAGGGAGCTTTTCCATTCCTCCGTGTTATGGACCATGAACACTTTGTGGTAGTGCAGGGCTCAGTCAGGTTTGTGTCTCTCATGGCAATTAGCTCAGCAGCACCAATTACACTGGATTTGGCCAATAGGTGCTAAGGGGGGTAGTGTAGCCACCTGCTTAATTCTATGTTTAATCCCTTCAGGTCCTCCATGTATTTAAGTGCCTCCATCCTCTGATGCTTGTATCTGAAATGGCTGCAGCTGTTAATTGCAGGAAGAGAACAAAATCATTCTGCTTGGAGGGGAAGACAGCTTTTAGAAGCTATCGTGTTGTATAACTTCAGAATTTCTATATAGATCTATTTGCATTATTAAAGCAAATTAGAATTTTTCTTGTACTTTCTCTCACATTTGTGCTTCAGACTGGGATTAGACTCCAGGATGGGCACTGCTAGCAAGAGGTGTACATTTGGCATGACTCGAAATACCTGTTTGAAGGCTAAAGGTGTTGTCAGCTGCAGTTTGCTGTTCATCTTTAGTGGGACTGTCTTATGGACAGTTTTTGTTCTGCTGTGTGCTGGGGAAAAACCTTGCCATGCCACTGTTCTACACTGGGTATTGGGAAGAGTCTGACAAATGCTAGTGCTGGAGAGGATGTGTTTAAAATTATCCTGGCCTGGAACTGGCAGTGGCCCAGCCTTCTCTTCAGAATAGCAAAGCCAGGAAGGAGGAGATTTCCAGGGCCTGACTGGGGCTCTTTGGCCAGGCCATCACACCAGTTCTGTTCTCATGATGCACTAGGGAGGAGAGGAAAAAATAGCTTTGGATTTTTTTCTGTATGTGAAAGGATTTGGAATGTTTGCCGAAGGCAGCAGAGGGAAAATCTGCTTGTTTTGGGGTTGTTTTCCTCCTTTTGCTCCCAGTCCACGTGAGTTCCTGGGCAGTGCAAGCTTAGCAGCCGTGCTGATGAACAGGGGTGTCAGCTATGAAGTGCTTCTCTTGGCTTGATATGGCGAGCAGCCTGTGAAAATAAACTGGAAAACTTCAAAGTGTTTGGAATGAAAGTAGCATTCCCCACAAGGATGGAGAAGTGTTGCTGTTAACTTGAAAACCAGAGCTTTTGGCTAGAAAGAGGATAGTACAAAACATTCATAGTACATGCTGGATGTTCTTGTGTGTTTATTCACTAAAAAAAACAAAACAAAACAGGGAGAGTATTTTTCACTGGCAAGGCTAATGTGGTTCTACTCATTAAGCCAGGAGCAAACAACATTTTTCTTCTCTCTGGATTTTCACCAGTGTGTGGGGCTAAACTGATTTCCCGAGGAAGCATGGGAACTTTTCCAGGGGTGGAGAGCAGTGAAATGTGGGGCTGGGGAAGAACAAGATCAACTCACTGTCTCTTGAAGTCTTTCCCCCTAAAGGAGTACATTAGTATCAGACATGTGGTAGGTTCAGTTTTCACCTTTTTAGCTAACTCTAAGAACCTGGGACAAACCACTTTGCTTGCATTTTTAAGGATACCTTCTGCAAAGTTTTAATTTTTTTTCCTATGTGTAGCACCTAAAATATAAATCATACAAATACTGCTTAGTGCCTGTCTAATGAAGTTACAATTGCTGTTAAGTCTGTACTATTTCTGCATAATTTGACGGAAGAAGTACTAATGTAAGAAACAAAGTATAAGAAATAATAACCTTTTAATGTATTTTTGTAGGTTGAAGGAAAGATTTAATGGCTTCCACTTATTGTTGCTTTATCTTTCTGCAGGGATGTCAAAGCAGGAAATATTCTTCTTGGAGAAGATGGCTCAGTGCAAATTGCAGGTAACTTTCCTGATAGCTTTGAGCAAACTTTAGGCATAACTGCACATCCAAAGAAAGAGTTTAATGATCAAGGAGGAAACCTACATAAAAATGTTAGCCTCAAAAAGCCCCACAGTTCTTAAAATAAAAAAAAAACCCAACAATAAACACACACCACAAATCAAAACAAAAAACCAACCCAGAGTTTATTATATCTTGTTATCTTAAAATACGATTACTTGGAATAATGACAATCAGCAGAAATAAATCATTTGACTGTAAAGTCCTCAGAATCAATAGATCAGATAAGGTTCTTGGCATAAGCTAGTCAGATTTTACATCTGCAATTTTATAGGCTTGGAAATGGAGTGCACAGACCTCACCGATTTATCATTGATGTGTGAAGTGGTTTTCCAGAGGACTCTGAAGGGTGGACAGATCCATCAGAAGGAAATGGGCATATCTGATGGTACAAGTTAATTTAAGGAAAGATCAGAGAGTCAAACTGCTCCTGTGGGTGTTCCCTGCTCCGCTTCAGTTGAGCTGGATGGCAGAGAGGGTGTTTAAGTGGCTGCCCTGGCCCAGCCCAAACTGGGGTGAGCTGGAAGTCTTGGAAGTAGTCATGCAAGGAAAAACTGTTAAGACAATTGCTTTAGCTAATACAGATGTGCCTGGAGATGTCTGCTGCAGTCACTGCTGCCATGAACTGCAGCAACAGAGGTATACTGGAAACGGTCCTGGGTGGGGATAGACCATGGGGAAAAGGGTATTGTGTGGTGTGTTCTTCCCCCGACCCCCTTCTGGTATTTTATTTCATACATGTTTCTACAGACTTCACTCTTCTGTCCAGAAATCAAGAATTATGCCCCATCCCTGAAAACTTTCAAGGTTGAAGAGGGCTCTGAGCAACCTGTTCTAGTTGAAGGTGTCCTTGCCCATGGCAGGGGGTTGGACAAGATGACCATTAAAGTCCCTTCCAACCCAAACTATTCTGTGTTTTTGATTATTATTATTGCAGACTATTAAGTAAGCCAAGATTTTTGGAGAGTACATTTAGAATCTGTAATATTTGTTTTTCCTTCTCTTCCCAGTGTGCTGTTTTCCTATCCTGAGTACAATTTTTCTCCTCCTTTCCCTCAGTACCATGCTCTTTCCATGGATCTTGTAGTGCCTTTCCAGTCCTAGTGCCACCTCTAGCTGGAGGGCAGAGCTCATGTCCAGTCCTGCCATCTTGGCAAACATCCCTGTACAGATTCAACATTTTCAGTCCCGTATTTAATTGGGAAGAGCCATATCTGTGGGTGTGACAAGGTCTCTTCTTTAGTGCCCTGTCCTGCTGGTAGAGGCACAGCAGTGGGCCAAGCCAGTGTGCTGCAACTTTAGGGACAAGGCAGTGACTGTTGTGTCAGAGAGAAGTGCCTGTAGCATTGTTTATTCCTTTGGAACATTTATGTCTGGCGTTACATCTTAGAATGAAAGGTGTACATTTTCCACCAGGAAACAGAATATATTGCAATATAGTTTTTTATAGATAGCTCTCCTCTCTGCAGAGGACAATAAGCCATTTTACAGGACATAACACCTATTTCTGTTTAAAACCTGAAGTTGCTTTTTTTTCCTTTCTAAGTCTCCCGGTACCCTTAATGCCTGCTGTTATATTTCTAATGAGGTGTAAATAATTCATTTGTGTGGCCGCTGAGGGAAGGTAGGGAGTGGTGTTTAAAATGCTCAAAGGAGCAAACTTTATACAGTGAAATCCTACAGTTTTTTCCATAATGGGGCCAAGATGTAACACTTTGGATTTGTAATTGCAGGGAGCTTTTGATGCTCTTCTGGGAGAGGCTGCAAAAAGCTGTAACTCCGAGTGTTTCTGCCAGCCTAGAGAGAGCTGCTTATGTTTCTCTTCCACAAGGGTGTCAGGGCTTGGCTTTTCTGTGTTAAGGCTCACTGGCAGTAGGTACCTGTTAATGTGTTCTTTCTGCTGCACAATTTTTAGTTGATAAATAGGTTTAAGGTTGACTGGTCTTAGCTCAATGCATTTCAGAGGCTGTATTTTGTCTGTGATTGTACATGTTCCCTAGACTGAACTACTCGTGGTTTATATGTGCAACATTTAAATGATGAAATCCATCTCTCTGCATATCCTGCGAAAGCAGCATTGCGAGAAGTGCAAAGTTCCCTCTTTACAAATTCTTTCTTTGAACATGCAGAAGGACCAACCCTGCCACCTTTCATCAGCCACAGCAGGGCCACTAAACCAAGGTCAGAGGGTTCACTGCAGTGGCAGGAAGCACTTTCGTTTCTGTGGAGGCAGCTGATGACTTGAAAGAAATGAAAATAAATGAATGAATAACAGAGAAGAGCCTGACCTGGTCATAACATTAGATTTTTGTTTCTGTGGGAATTTCTGACACTTAAACTTCCTTGCCTCCTGACCCAGGATGAAGTAGCAAAATTTCTCGGGAGTTTTTATAGGAGGAAAAAATGCTGGAAGCAAACCAATCCCAATAAAATGAGATTTGTTTCAGTGAGATCAAAGCACTTGCCTTTGACAATAATATTAATGCATATTATGAATAATTCTATTGATTGTCGAGTGCTTCAATTAAGAGCCGAATGACATCACTTCGTTCCCATGAAACAAACGCTCTTAAGTTTCGCTGGAAAGTTACACCACAAGATAAAAAACAAAAGATTGATCAGCTGTGGAATGTAGCCTGAGGGTTGGAGTGAATAGGGCACCTCCCTGCAAGGAGCTGGTTTGGTGTACATGAAAAATTTAAATCATGTAGCAGAGAAGAAAGACTTCCATTCTTTTATAATGACTCCTTCCCTTCTGCCATTCCTCTGTCCAGATTGCCTAAGAACATTTGTTAAGAAGGTCTTACTCAATCTTTGGCCTTTGTGACTTTGTGTTCCTGTGTATTTCCTACTGCTTGACACAATTCCTGTTTCTGGTCCCAGATGAAATGTAATTCTTAAATGTAAGTGAGGAATGTACATCTCAATCTGGAAATTCTTTGAGGGAAAAAAAGCAAAGGTGCATTTGAGATTGAGTGGTGGAAATCTCATTGCAGGACTGTACCTCCACAGCGTGTCAGTGAATTTAATTACTCGAAACTTTCACTGTATGGCATTCATGGCAGTAATTTTGCTGCAGTATTAGGCAGTTCTAACCAGTGAAAATTAAAGCTGCTTTTGTGAATTTTGGGCTGTGCAGTTCTGTTAAGGCTGAACAGAAAAAGCAGCTTGATGAAGTTGTGTCAGTTTTCTCAGGTTCTCTTTGTAAATCTGAATTAGTGGTTGTGCATATGGGAAAAGCCACTGTGGGAGCACTGTGAACTGAGGTGGGTGCAGGTAAAGAGATGGAGGAGAAGTCTTGTGAGCTTGGGGGCATCTGCTGGAAGTGAGAATTCTAAAAATTCCTCTAATGACCTGCACAAATTCCCAGTTTGAAACACCTCCCCAAGTCCTATTTTTACTCATGACTGTATTTTTAACTCTGTAGCTCCTTTTGCTTTCAAAAAATGCATCCACTGATCCAAGAAGAAAATTGCCGTTAACAGATCCAGCTGACCAGCGAGACCTCAATGGAGGCAGTTTGCTTCTATCTTAACATTTCTTTTTTTCTTCCCCAAGGGCACTGGCTTGAGCTTGTGGCTTGGCACCAAGTTTTCGGAGCCTGTTCAAATTCAAAGTGTTGGTTCCTCAGTTTGAAGCGTTTTCCTGCTCACTAGATTAATCTGTCTTCTGGAGAGAGCAGGACACTTTCCCAGATACCATTGTTCTGGCCTCTGCTGACTGTGGTTGCAATGTAAATGGAGATAGCCACGCTCTTTTGTGTTCCAGCCTCTCCATGGCAATTACTTCATTTCTTTTAATCAGGGCATAAAACCTCTTTGCCCTGGCATTTATCGGCTCCCTGGAGTCTAAAAGTGCACAGATAAAAACACTCTGTCAACATAATACTGCATCAGCACCAATATTGCTGCATAAACCAGGAGATGGCTTCTCACAGTAAGCAAGGCTTTGCATTTGTCAGTTTAATTATGCAGGACCTATAAATTACTGTGAAATGAAGTGAACATCTTGATAGTCTGGGAAGAGATGGGAGAGATCGAGGGGAAGCTCTCCCAGGGTGCATGAGACTTGCTCAGTGTGAGCTACGGTCCAGCCATGGCATGATGTGAATGATATAACTGAATGCAGACTGTATCTTCTTCTCTGATTTTATCCACTGGCATATTAAATAATGCTGTCACCCACCCCTCTGAGATTGAATGTGATGATGCAAGTGTCTACAGACAACTGAGAGACGCACATCCCTCTACGTGTGGATTTTTTTTTTTGTTTTGGAGACAATAACACGATATCTTTGGGATTTAAAACCAGAGAATTCATAATACTTACTCCCGAGAGATGCCCACAGTGTCAGCCATGGCCCGGGCAGGCCGTGTTGCCAAGCAGTCGAAGTAGATTGAGATTTCACTAAGTCGTTCAGAACTTGCTAATTGATCCTGGGCAAATTGCCTAACCCCTCTCTCTTTATCTATTTATAAAACGGGGATAGTTAAGGCCGGGCAAAACTTGTGTAACTGAATTTGTGTAACTTTCCACAAATCCATGCCAGCTTGTCACCGGTTCGCTGTGTTCCTGACTGCTCTTAATTCATTGTACTAAAATAGCGCTCTACATAAACATTGAGCTGTGATGCAGGCAGTGTCATTCCCCACTTTCCCTTAGGAAACTCCAACTTTGAGAGATTAAATTGCTTGAACAAGGGAGAAGGCACAAATCTAACTTTTGAGAGGGGACTGTTGATTGCAGGGATTGCTTGAGGAGCCTGTGTTGTATCACAAACACCTTGGAGTCTCTTCTCCCTTTCAAAAAAAAAGGGCCCAAAGTATTTTACTCTGTGATTGATGGAGAATGTTAGGGCCTCTCCTGCAGCTGCACGTTGGGAAATAACTTTTTCTTTGTGTCACTTGTACGATCTGTGTTTCCTGATGAGATATTGCACTGTTTGATTGTTGAAACCACTTGTGAACATCTCTGAGGGTGATGGGTGGCATCATCCAGCCTGGGCTTTATCATCCTTAAGTTACTTTGTGAAGTAGGAGGACAAGTGTGCGTTTACAGATCCAATACCACTGTGCATCCATCTAGACTTTAAAAGGAAAGAAGCCTTTGATTCTTGTTCTCCACTAATCTTCCTTTTATCTGGTGTCCTACCACCTGCTGCGTTTCTCAGCACAAAATGGCTATTTATCACTGCCTTCCTCTTCTTGATGCCAGATTTATTCATCTTCAGTGCTCTAAAAGCTGTAAGGTTTGCAGGAAAGCACTAAATACAACTGCAGATATTTTCTGATGGAGAACAACTGAATAAGAAGGAAGGTGACTGGTGAAAAAAACACTTAGTGCTGTCTTCTGAAATACTTTCTGTTTAAAGACAACTCCAAGTGGTTTTGAAGTCAAGATTGAATTATTCTGGTTTTCTGCCCCTGTTGAAGGTGAAAACTGCTTTACAGCCTGATCGAAGCCCACCGATCTCTGTAGGAGCCCTTCTGATATCAGCAGGCTTTGGTCCTGGCTCTCAGGGCACGTTCTTCCTTTCTTTCCCTTCTATGTACCTTGTAGGCAGCTATGTGCAGTAGCAGGTACTTGGGCTTTTTAGGATCAAGGTTAATGTTGCAATATAAGATGGTCAAGGACATATGATTTTTAAGAACTGACTTCTAGATTTGGATAAAACAATCTATAATATGGTAGAGCTGTATCTTCCTGAGAGACACACCTGCACTGGTACCTATTGTGATGTGATCCTGCCATAGCATTCTTGTGTGGGTGAGTTGTGTGTACTGGCTCTTTCCTTTCAGCTTCTGCATTTCCTGAGTGGCCAGAATAGTTTTTAAGTTTGACAGTTTGAATATCTTAATATCAGGAACTGTTGCCTCGTGCCATACTTTTTCAAACACTACTCTGCAACTTCATTGCCACTGTAGAGTGTCCTGTAGAGCATGTGGTTTGCAAAACATGATTCTGCTGAAAAAGACAAAATTTGCCATATTTTGTGCAGAGCATGCATCAGCAGAATTGATATTCCTATCCTGGATTGGCTTTGCTGTGATATGAGAGTCTGGAGATAAACATCTTTATGTGGCTTTTTTCGCAATCTTTGGTTTATGTGACTGAAGCAGCTCCAACAGATGAATCTTTTCTATTGCTTCAGAAAACTGGTAAAATAAAAGATCTTACCACTTGAACCCAGACATCCGGAAGACTGTTATTTGCTATCAGATTCCTGAAGTCTGCAATTTTTGGGCTCCTTTAGGATGTCTGACAGTCGGTGGATCCATAGCAGTGGTAGTTACTGGTATTGCAAGCAAGGTCCAAACGTTTCCAATTCCTGCCTGTCTCTGGTGATTCAGTCCTTTCCAGTTATCACCATAGTGAGCCAGTATAAACTGCGAGCTGCCAAGGAAGAGTACAAATGTGTAAACACTTCGGAGCTATCCTGAATTTCCTGGTTTTTCCCATTTTCTAGAGTTAAATCCATTTGCAATAACCTAGTTCTGTTTTAACCTTTCTGGGGGCAGAGAGACTGAGGCACAGATGGTACCAACTGCACAGAATTAGGAATTGAACCTGAACCTGTGGTTGAGGTTGTGTTTTCTTGCTTTGTAGATATTTCCTGAGAGCAGGCACATTCTTATCTGAATAGCTGGGGCTTGGATAAAGTTAGTAAGATGACATTTGAGAAGATGGTCTCTAAGTCATTCCTTACAGCAGAATAGCACAGGCTGTTTGAGCCTGTTTTAGCCCACTGGAAATGAGGGAAATTAATTGGGAAAACATTAAATAAATCAACCATGTAATGAAATAAACTTTAATTCCATTTAAGCTTTCCTCAGATGGCAGATGTAGGGGCCTGATTCACATCTGGAATTTATAAACCCATGTTTGATGTGAGATGTGAATACTGTGTAAAGGACTTGTGTTTTTATTGCTGGAATGCTTTTGCTTTGAATGGCATTTCCTTTCCCCTCAAAATGACTGCATGGAAACTTGAGGTAAGATAATATGTGCAAGTTCAAATACAGCACATCACAATAAAATGCTGATGGCACTTGGACAAGTTTCTATTAGTATTATCTTATTTAAAAGAACTCCTAATTGCTCTTGTGTTTAGAACAATAGATCTTGCAAGACTTCCTGTAACGAGCAGTAAAAGGCAACTTAGATACTCTGAGTCTTTTAGGAAGCTCTTTCAGTTTCTGAGAAATGCAAGGATGGTGCATACTCACATGGAAAATATCAAAGCAAAAATCACTGTTGCAGAAAGTGGGTTTCCAGAAAAATATAAGTTGCAGTGCTGATGGGGACAGTGATCCGTCTAGGCATTCTAAAACTTCAGAGTTAACAGGAAGCCAAGATGCTTTTGGGAAGAGAAAAAGAACAGGACAGCACATCTGGAAGAGCTGAATCCTAATGCTAGGTGTTTGTTAGTGCTGATTTTAGCTCTGTGATTTCTGTGCAGCTTTCTTTAATGTCACCTTTCAGTTACCCATGTCTACTACTTCAGTGAACACTAAGTTCCTGTCCTGGAAGTCTCTAACTGAAATGAGCTGGAAGCTTTCAGCATCTTCTGAGTGATAACTTCAGTGGTGTTTCTCAAATATCGAAATACTAATGAGAAGTGATTCATTGCACTGCTGGTGTGATACGGAGGGAAACTTAGGACAGTATGGATGCCATGACTTGCAAATTGTAAGGAGGGATCTTTTGTTGCAGTTGATTCTTCACTATAACATCCTTAAGCCATGCAGTAACTCTGGTTCCACTGGCCAGAGAGGCAAAGGCTTTTACATTTTGCATTGTCAGCAGAGTTTCTAGAATTTTCAAACTAGTTATGATCAATAATATTCTGGTTTTATGTAAAATAGCCCTGGAATTTCAGAGATTTGCTCTCCAAGCCTGTCATCGATCTCAAAAATGTCATTTGAGATTTTTATTGCTTGTACTGTGTTTAAAAACCAAACTGTGTGTGGATAAAGTTGAGTTATGGGGAATTGAGTTATATATTGAGTTATAGGCCCATTGCAGGCCTATAATTCAGCAATACATAAGTAGTGTCGTTTGGAGCAGATTGGGAAGAAATACACAGTTCTGTGTTAAGTTTCCCTGTCACTTGATTTTTTTTTTTTCTTTCCTCTGAGCAAAGTGCCATCCTCTCTTGAATGACTTGGTTGCCAGATCTTTTGTAATGCCCTTCTCTGAACAAACATACTTTATCCCATTGCTATCCCTGTGTGCTGCTGCTGGTGACAGATTCTGTTTTCCATGTCATTCGTAATTGCATAAAGCATCAGGGTTAGCTTTGTTTGACAGCGTAGTTTTCACGCAAAAGAGTGATTTATTCCAAGAAACACAATTACCAGCAAATGTAAAGGGCATCCTTGAGCATCCTTTAGTTTGTAAAAGATGTTTCAGGTGGGGGTGATGCTGTGCAGGGTGTGAATATGTGTCTGTGAGGCTTCCCTGGGATGCTCAGGCTGGCTTGTGGCACATACAGTATCATCAGGAACTGGTCCAAGGTCCTGTTAAAGTATTTGGGCACTGGATGATTATCAAATAAAGCATATTCTGATAATAAAACATCCAGAATAAAGGGCTGATGCCTCAGTTAGGGCAGTTAAATGTTACCCAGTGACTTTTTCTGCACACAGCTTGGTTGCTGCAGATGTTACAGGATGCTGCTGAGGGTCAGTACAGTTGTGTGTGTATGCAAATGTGAATAAAGCTCAGGCTGGAAGGGACAGGTTTGTACAGCAGCAGGGCTGCTGGGGGAGTGTGGGCAAGCTCTAATGTGACCAGTGGGCTGTAATGGAAAGTGGAATTTTCCTCTCTGCCGGCCAGGGCTGAAAGCTCTGCTGTCCCCAGGAATTGAATGGCGAACTGCTGAATGGCAGTTCATGTACCAGCACTCTTAGCTAACTGTTGATCATTTCTCCTTTATTAGGAAACCCCTCATGCGTGACTGCATGGTCTGGGACTTAATAGGTGGCTGGGAATATGAGGGGAAAGAAGGGACAGCCCTTCAGTTTGCTTAGGATGTGTTCTTAATAAATTCTGCTTTTGTTTTCTTTTCAGACTTCGGTGTTAGCGCGTTTCTGGCTACTGGTGGTGACATTACCAGGAATAAAGTCAGGAAAACTTTTGTGGGCACACCTTGCTGGATGGCACCAGAAGTTATGGAACAGGTAAATTGTTTTTCCCAGTGTCTTCTGAGCTGATCTGCACCTGGAATTCCCTGTTACCAGCAATGACCGTGTTTGTTTCAAACTAAGATGATAATTTGACATCCTGAAAGGTTTTCTTAAAACCACAGGATTTTGTTTGACTTCCTATTGCAGCCAGACCTCGTACTGGGGAATAATAAGTGTTCATTAGATTTCTGCCCCATTGCTTCTCTTCAGGCTCCTGCCTAAGGTGAGGATGAGATAGCTCAGCTGTTGCATAAAGAAGATTAACCTGCCCCTCCCTTTTGCATAAATGTGAGGTAGAATATAAATAGTTTCACACGTGGTAAATATGCACATACAGAGCTCAGTAACGTGCTCTTCTGCATCTGCAAACATAAGAATTTGGGGTAATTAATTGTGACACGTCAGAGTGGGGAGTTAATTCAGTAAAATAGCATGCATTTGACTTTATTCAGATTTGTGACTTCTCTAGGCTTGTGAGTATCCAGGCTCTAAAGGCTGAGGAATGCTTGCATATTCCCCTTCTTCCTCTGCTCTTTTGGTTCACTAAAAGGTGTCATACTTCTTCCCCTTGGGTAGAGAAATGTCACTTTTTGTCCACTGCTTCTAGACTAAACTACAGAAGCTTTGTCTGTGTGACTTCTGGTGAAGGACGCCTGGAAACTTCATTTAATGTAAAATTACTGCCCATCTCTGAGCAAGATCCACACAGAAAATTATACCACAGTCTTGCCAAGGCATTTGCAGTAGCTGTTGATGGCATTGGTGTTCAGTGCCATGAGCATTCCGAAAATTATCCCTCATTCCCTTAAAATCAGTTTGACAGAGGGCTGGGTTTCTGACAGGTGTGCTAAGCAGATATATAACTGGTTATAAATGGGTTTCCATTTTACTTTCTGATTTTTTTTTTAAACAAAAATATTTAAGGAAGGCATTGTTTTGTTATAGTAAATCCACCTTGATACATTTCTCTTGATACAAAAGCTTGGAAGGAACTTGAATAGACCCCTATGTATATCCATATCTAAAATTAAATGCAGCTAAACACGAGTGCATTAAAGTGCATTTTAATGCGTTTTTTCCAATATCTAAAACTTCCTGAGCAATGGAGATAATTTTGGCGTACCTTAAATATATTATTGATGAAAGGGTTGTTTAATGTTTGGCCTTTTCAGTGGCTCCCCATGGTGGCAC
The DNA here is from genome assembly GCA_013397935.1 of Dasyornis broadbenti. NCBI lineage: Eukaryota > Metazoa > Chordata > Aves > Passeriformes > Dasyornithidae > Dasyornis > Dasyornis broadbenti. The sequence continues at coordinate 2,126,549 of VZRN01000827.1, forward strand.
TGAGGGGCCGGTGCATTCCAGAACTGCTGCAGCCTCCTCAGAGTGCAGATCTAACACTGCGGAATAAAGCCACATTTCCCAAGTCAGGAATGTCTTTGTAAATTTGATTCAGAACTGCTTCACTGTCATATTCTTACGGATTTTTTTTTATTTAATACTAATTTTAAATAAATAGTGCATTTGGTGTTTCCAAAGCCAGATCAGAGCTGTCCTGTGTGTCATGCCCAGGGCACAGCAGCCTGGCCAGGACTTAATGGTGCTGCTCTGGGCTCTTTGCAGCTGCAGGACAAAAGGGAAAAAAAATCTCAAGGAGGGAGCCAAAAAGGGAAAATAAAAGTTTCAGTGACAGAGTGGGGGGCAGTCCCCACAGAGGTGTTTCCAAAGGAGGTAAGTTTTCTAGGGAGTGCATTACCTCCACCAAGGCTGTGCATATCTAACCAGTTGCAAATAGCATGTTAAAGCAGTATTTGGTTTGCTGATGATGCTGATGTGAAATCCTTCAATGTCCATTAGATCATCTTGCTGCCTTCCAGCAGGTGTCACTCTGAGCCACTGGATCCATAAAGAAGAGGGACAGAGGCTTGCTCTAGCTTGGCCTTCCACATAGATAGTATCGACCCAATTCCATCTGGTTTACTTCAGCACCATTAAATTCCTTTAAAATGTTAATATTTGATTGCTCAACATTGTCTTTTAATGTATGGTCACTTGACAGATTTATGGCAAAAAAGTGGATGAGAAAAATAAATGCTGTTGATATAAACTAACTGCAGGGTGGTGACTAATGTATTGGACAGATGTCAACATGAACTGCTGCAGACATTTTTGAGCTTTATAGCTTTCATTTGCAAGCAGGATTATGTGAAATAATTTTAAAAACCCCCCACATTAAACAGTTAAAATCTTGTCAGGAAATGGGAAATTGTGCACTGTATTGGTGTGCTGATAGAGTAACTGAAAGATGGAGCTAAGAAATCTCCAAAAGTTATTCTCAAAACCTAAAAACAGTGTGAGAGGACAAAAAATAACCCTTACAATGTATTTCTTCTTGTCCTGTGCTTTTAAAAATTAAAATAGATATCTGTGCTTGTTTATTTAACCGATTTGAAATCTGTTCAAAATCATGGCATCCATAAACTGAAGCACTTCAAGAAATATTTCAGACTTTTAGGACTCAGGAAAATTATGCTTGCAGGGTGGAAGAAATCAGTGCAAGATATAAATTCCTGTCTCTATAACAAGTTTCAGTTCAACTATAGCATTACATGACAAATAGTGCAGGAGGGGTTTTTGTTAGTTTGCCAAGATTCAAGATCATCTTAAAGGTAGCTTGGGGAATGCTTTTTGGCTTCAGCACAAGGAGTGTCTTTCTAAAGGTTGTTAGGTTAGCTGAGCACAATACCCCTGTTAGCTCTGCTCTGATTCAATTTTCATTTTTCCATAGTGTAGTGAGAAGAAATATAAACCATCCTAAGCAACCAAAATGCTTTGATTTTTGGAGCTGCTCTTGAAGTTAGTACATAATGTCTCTCCCCTGCAGCGGAGAAAGCAAGTGCCAAAATATTACCTAATGATAATGAGGAAGTAACTGCTTTGGCATATGAAATATTTTTTCCTGTGCAGGAGGGGAAGTAAATGCTATAAATTTTCCTGAACAAGCCTGTGTTTAATGTCAAGTGCAGAAGCTACTGTTAATTAGTGGAGGGAAACATTAGTCTGCAGGCAAGAATGAGGGGCTTTTACTGGGCTGGTGTATCGTGCAGTTCCAGGATGGAACATGTTTGCAGTCAGATTGATTAAGTGGTTGACTAAAAGCGTAGTGAGGCGGGTGTCCCAAGGGGTAGCAGTCCATCTATTAACTACGAGAGTTTTATTACACTGTGTAATGACTCTCTGTGTCTGAGCCTGGGTTAGCCCAGTGCCCCTTCATGTTCTGCACTGGAGTTTATGGCGGAGCAGTCCTAGTTGTACAGTGCACAATCATGATTTTCATCAGACTGTGACTTCTAAAACACCTCCTTGAAGGTACAAGGAACTGGGGGGAGAGGAGAGTGAAAGTGTTCTTTCCATTTCTGTAGTGCTGGTCTTTCCAAATTCAAGGAGGAAGGCTGTGTGAAAGGAGTGGTACTGCAGGACAGCAAGAGGCACATGACAACATCCTCTAATATTTTTCAGGTCAGAGGATATGACTTCAAGGCAGACATCTGGAGCTTTGGGATCACTGCTATTGAACTGGCGACAGGAGCAGCTCCTTACCATAAATACCCACCGATGAAGGTGAGTGGATCTCCAGATACTTGTGCAAGATAAGGGATCAGTGTGTTCTGTGGATGTTTCCAAGAATTTGGCTAGCATGTTGCACAGAAGGGTTTGTCCTCTCAACTTAGCACATTGCATAGAAGAGTTTGTCCTTTCAACCTGCACTTGTGGATCATGATGTTCTTGGATGTATCTTGAGTCACCTTTTAAAAATATGCCACTTAATCAGCATTATCTGAAACTGCAGTTTTTATTTAGATCCCGAGTCTCGCCGTTCTTAAGGAAAGTACTGTGTGTTTTAAACCTCTGAAGTCAGCGGATGTTTTTAGGGTTATAAATAATTATTCCAAATGCCTTGTGGGCATCCAGTGGCACTGGGATGGCGAGCCATTCTTTCTCCTGCACTGATAATCCTTCTTGATACCTCTCAGAGATTCTCTTGACGCCTCTCGTGTTACCAGTTATCCGAAAAAATGTTTAATTTTGTTCAACACTGACACAGTCTGGTCAATCACTGCTCCAGTTCAAAGTACTGCATCAGACTGAAACTGTGTGGTATTGGCAACAATAGTATTTTAATAAGGTTGAAGTTAAAGAAATGTTCTTGTTTTAAACCTTGACACTTCAAAATTCTTTTTCAAATATCTTGATCCTTAGATCACCTTATAGTTTGGCTAACTGTCCCTGTTTCCTGACTCTTGAACCAGGAGCTGCGTCTAACATGCTGCACTTTCAGGGGGAGGGTACATCTTAAAGTTAAGAGTTGACACTCATCAGTTGAGGTCGAAACATCGTGTCCTTCTACTGAGCTTTGAGATATTTTTTCCATATCTCCTTTGTGATATCTGATGAGGCCTTGTCTCAATCACAGTTTTAAGCCCCTTTGGCCCACCCTCTTGAAGGCCACTTTGGTTCTCCTCCTGAGATGTGTGGTCTCTCAGATCAAACATGAGGGGCTGGAGAGCCTGTTCTACCCCTGTGACTGATGGTTAGAGGACAGATATGAGGCCTGTGGGTGTCAAGTCCCTCAGTTTTTGGCATTGGGAAGGTGATGTTGTGCACGGGCAGATAGTGATAGAGCAAAGGGTAATGGCTGTAAACTAAAAGAGGAGAGATTTAGGTTAGATGTAAGAAATTCTTGACTGTGAGGGTGGTAAGGCATGGAGCAATGTACCTGTGGTGAGTGGTGGTAAGGTACTACCCAGAGAAGTTGTGGATGCCCCATCCCTGGAGGTGTTCAAGGCCAGGTTGGATGGGAATTGGAGGAAACTGGACTAGTGGAAGGTATCCCTGCCCACTGGAATTGGAATTAAATGAGCTTTAATGTCCCTTCCAACCTAAACCATTCAATGATATGGGGGGGAGAACTTTTGTTTTCTGAGTTTTTACTGCTGGAGTGCTGTGGGAGTTGGGTGTCACCACTTCAGGACCTGGGTGCACCCTCTCCCATCCCACACTTACTGTAGCATTTGGGGTTCCAGCAACTCCTAATTCAGAACAGGCACATCCATGTATCCCTTTAAATGCTAAGACTTTGCGCAGATTTAACTCTTGTAGAACAGAATTAATTTTCAGACTTGTCATCTACATGCAGGGACTCTTGAGAGGCTGAGTAGTTCAGAAATGCCATTAAATTTCCTCCAATATCAGTGACTGTGGCAGAGCAAAGAGCAGGTGCTGCTTATTTCATTGATATTTCCTTCTGGGCTGTGATTATTGGTAGCATTTTGTAGCAGCTTCTGCAAGTTGTACTTCTGTTTATTATGGTTTGAATGCATGGGATGAAGCTTTGAATACCAACATTGCCTGTTTAGTATCAACAGCACCTACTTAGTGCTGTCATATGCTAGATAGAATTGAGTCCCCAGTTCTGTAAGGTTTGAGTTCCAGTCATGCAGCCTGCAAGAAGACTTCTCTATTTTATTTATTGAACGTAATTGTGTTGCACTGCAGATTAATTTTGTTATGCAGCAAAATTACTCATGCATTAAGTGACCCTTCAAGGAGTGGGGAGGAGAGCAGGGAGTTCTGTCATGGGCTGTATAATTTCAGCTAGATTGATGGGCTTTTTCTGCCCTAAGCAATATAGCTGTTGAAAGCTATTTAAATGTGCTATGTGCTGTTTCCTTTTCTAAAAATAGATATTCATCTGTATGTAGGTGACAAGTGGAAATGGAAATGAGTAATTTTCTTCCTTCAGAATATTTAAGTGATGCGAGGGAAATAATCAGTTTGGCTTGATGGGTGCTTATGCAAGGAATGTCTTCACCTGCTGTCACATTGGTACATGGAAGTGAAGTCTTGTATTTTTTATGTTGCCCTTCTGTCTTTAATTTGAATTCTAGCTAAGAAATACCTTAGGGAGGTATATTGAATCAAAAGCCTTGCACAACTGCTCATCTCAAATGAGGAAAGCTGGTAGAAGTTCTGTTCTGCTTGCACTTTTAATCCCACAAAACAGACCTGAAAGCTTATTCCAACCTTGTGTTTGGCCCACAGACTGCCCTGTGGGCCAGAAAAGGGGATGGAAAGCAGTAAATTAAATTGTGGGTGTTTGTTGTGAACTCACCCTCTTTGAATCAAATGCTCCATGAAAGTGCTCGTCTAAAATACATTTTCCCCCAAGATCTGTCTCTAAAAAAGGCCAAGGAAAATCTCATTGCCAACAGACATAATTATTTCAGGTTTTAATGCTGACGCTACAAAACGATCCTCCGTCTTTGGAAACTGGTGTGCAAGATAAGGAGATGCTGAAGAAGTATGGGAAATCATTTAGGAAGATGATTTCATCGTGCCTACAAAAAGACCCTGAAAAGAGGTAAGAACAGATAGCACCAAAATAAATTAAAACAAACAAGCAAATACAAAAAAGCCAAACTCACTAACCTCATTGTATTCCCTATTTTTTGAAGTTGGTATACTCTCTGCCCATCCAGCCTTTCAGTCACAAGGAATACAGCAATCTTACTGTGTGGCAACAAATTCTCTTCGCTGTCCTTATTTTTATGGATAAATGTCTGGCGCTCTGCCTGGCCAGGGCACTCATCTTCCATTTGGGTTAATGAGAGTGCATCCCAGTCCACGGCCTGGGTAGGGCTGTTCTCCCCTGGCCACCTTCAGCAGGTGACTTAAGTTCATGTTTTGTTCCCAGTCAAAACTGCTCTGTGTTTACAAATCAGAAATTACAAGTTGGGCAATATATGTTTACTTGCAAAACTACATAAGTAAACTTTTTAAAAATTGCCAGTGCAGAGAAGGCTTTCAGTGTAGTTTTGACTTGTTTAATTATATGTAATATTTGGTTTGGAGGGGAAATCAGGAAAAACAGTGGCAAATTTTAACAACATGTTTTCATCAATACAGATTGCTTAAGTGACCTGATGACGCTTTCAGCCTTCTTTGAATAGTATCTTGACTACTCAGTGATGAAGGAAATATTACCAAGGGGGTGGTGTGTGTGCTGTGCCATTTTTTAATGCCTCTTAGGTTGTTGTTGTTTTTTTTTTTCCTCCTCGGTAAGCAGACTTAATTCTGGAAAGGAAAAAGTGCTTTCATAAAATAATAATAATAATAATGAAGACATTTTTCAGTTCCTTCTTGTGTCAGATCCAGGAACACAGGCTTCTCACGCACCGTGCAATGCGTCTCTCTCTTCTAACAAGCATTACACTTGAAATGCTTAATGAATCCAGTGGAGTGCTTGATAAAAGTTAATAGCTGGGTTTTTTTCCCAGCATGACATTTTTTTCACCTTTCTAAAGCATATCCTATCGCTGCAGGTTGGGATGTGTTTTGATCAGATTATACATGATCACTGAATTGTGGCATACCCCTTCTCTCTCCTCAAGCACCGCTGAGAGCCACTGGCATTGTCCTGTCTGTGGGAGCAGGAGGCTGGCATATTGCATGGGAAGAGAATTGAGTGCAACTGCTTTTTCATTATTTTAGGGGCTGCCCTGCTATAAGGTGGATGCCTTTTGTTGGAGTAGTCTGTGGTGAAATAAACCCTGTGATGAATGGCCTTTGCAAGTCACTGATTAAACTCTGTTACTTAAGCACCATTTTAAAGTGTGGCAAATGCTGTAAGCTGCTACTTTTTCATTTAGGCTTGAGTCTTTAGGAAACTCCTCCTAAACCGACCAAGGGATGTCTCTTACTTTCCAGTAATTGTTCTGAAGTCTGACTTGAAGGGGAAAATAGTTTATACTTGTTAATTTCTATTAGACCAAGATTGATCATCCCACCTGTGTTTACTAGAACTAATCACACATTTAATCAAGTATCTCTGAAATAGCTGTTACTTGCACAGAGTGAGTCCTGCACTCCAGGAATGATTCTGTGATTTCAATTTTGAACAAATTGTTTCTGTGATCCTATCATTACCTAAGCATCCCAAGTTCAGCATCAAAATGGGAGCAAATTCTCCCCACCAATCCTAAGTTTTTCATTGCTTTTGAACAGGATAGGCCTTGTTCAAAATACACTGAGTAATTTAAAAGATTGCTGGTGTAACATTTACTTGGAATACATTAATTTTAGGGGAATTATACAGGAGAAGCTGATGCCCTCACGAGATGCCAAGAAGCTGCAGCAGCCTGGAAGACCACTGGGTTGAAAGGGAGCATTTATAATTGTCTTTTCTACATCTGTTTTTATTGACAGACCAACAGCAGCAGAACTCCTAAGACACAAATTTTTCACGAAAGCAAAGGTAAGAAAACACTTCCTAAACTGATTTGTGCACAGGCTGTGGAAAGGACTTTTCAGAAGCATGATAGGTGTGGGTGACAGCTTTACTGGTAGGAGTGTGGGCTCTTTCACTCAGAGCCAGCAGAGCTGAGTGAGTTGAATGGGTCATTGTGGAGGAACAGAATGAAATCCTCCTTCTGTACCTCCTGTGTATGCTGTTGTTAACAGAAATAATCTAGAAATTCTTGAGCATTTAAATGTCTTTCAGTGCCTTTTGGGTTTGTTCTTCCCTTGTAATGGTGCCATTCTGGCTGCATGTCCAACCATAAAGGTCTCTGTGGCAGCGAGTGTAACTTATATTTTAGTAAACTCTATAATCAGTCTGTGTACAAGGGGCTGAATGAGGCCCACTGTGCAAGGGCTACCTAAAGATATTTCACCCTGTGTTGCCTTATGGAAAGTGAAGATCCTGTGATACAAAACAGTAGGAAACTCCCATTTCTAGCCTTGGAGTGAACTGCCAGCGAGCATTATGTAATTACTGCCTGGAGATTAGTGCATATGCAACGTGCGAGGTCTTACTGAGGGAGACAGACAGCAGTAACACAAGGGAGGATTTGTATTTCCATGGGCATGAGGGAATGCTTTCAGTTTGCTTATTTTTTTCATGGCATGCCTGTGATCAAAATGCATGGGATTTATAGCAGAACACAGATTAAACTGTCAGAAGGGGACTCCATACTTGGGATAGCATAGCAGCATCACCTATTAATCAGAATAGTTTCCTACTTCCAGATTAAGATGCTTAAATGGAATTGGCCACATCAGGTATCTGTACAGGAGCTGAATGCCCTATTAAAGCTGACAGGAATCTAACAGGTAAAACCCAGGGGGAGTTGCACTTCCTCCTCATGAGGAGAAGCAGAGCGGCGAGTGCTGATCTTTTGTCTTTGGTGACCCGTGACAGGACCTGAGGGAATGGCCTGAAGCTGTGTCAGGGGATGTTTAGTTTGGATATCAGGGAAAGGTTCTTCTCCCAGAGAGTGGTTGGGCACTGAACAGGCTCCCCAGAGAATGGGCACGGCCCCAGGGCTGCCAGAGCTCTGGGAGTGTTTGGACAACACTCTCAGGTGGCATTGTTGGGGTATCCTGTGCAGGGCCAGGAGTTGGACTGGATGGTTCTTGTGGGTCTCTTCCAGCTTAGGGTATTGTGTGATTTGATAATTCTGTGAACCAGGGAAGTCTGCAGGGTGATGAAATGCAGCAGTTTGCTTTAGGGCAAATTTAATTGATGTCTGGGCTCTTGACAGTATTAACTGGGGTTTCACCGTCCATAGTGGGATTTTAGGCAGCTGATTAGTCTACATCTGTATGTTGGGTGCACACTTGGTGTCCAAAGTGACAAGATGGTTTACACATTGCTGACCTTTCTCCATTTGGTTATGCGAGTTGTGGTTCACGTTCCACTTGATTGTGTGTTAAATCTCCTTTGTGCTTTCATTAAACTGCTGGAGAGTAACATATTAGCATGGGTGGAAATAGAAAATTAACATTGTTTTAAATGAGGCAATACTTAACCCGGCATCTGAAGTGAAAATGTGTGCCAGTTCACACTCGGGGTTAAATTGCTGTCGCACATCAGCCACTGCCAAACTGACAGCTGTAACTTGAGGGCTGAAGAGTGCAGCTTCTATACATCTATCTTGAGTCATATATTTAAATACCATCTAGGTTATGTAAAAGCATGGTTTGATAATGCTGGGAGCCACTTATCAGGAATGACGGAGTGTGTCTTGAGACTCTCCATCCTGCCTGCAAGCAATCATCCTGAGGGAGTTCTGGGAGCTCTGCGTGGGCAGGGCCGACAGGGCTTTCCAGCTTCTCTCTGTGGTGTGGAATACCCATCCAAATCCCAGTGCCAATGCCAGGGTGCCTGCCTGGACTGCCCTGCTTCCCCTGCTGCCAGAAGTTTGGCCCCACAGTCCAGCAGTCAGAAAATTATGTTCTCAGGTGCCCACGTTGGCCAGTCTGGAGTAGCTTGCTGAAAGGGAAATTTAATACAATAAAGCATCACAGCAGTTTCCCAATATTCAATCTGTTGTGATCACTTCATTTGCTTCCTCTCTAAACAAAAATGCTGTACGTTTTTCCAGCCGTTTTAAATCTTGCTGTCCCAATTTCTTTTTACTCCAGCACAGAGGGATTCCTGCATCCCCACCTGTCTGACATCTGAAGTTTGCCTTTGACAGTTGGACAGGCATAAATTTAGGAGTAAGATAAAGCAAAAGGGTTAGATCCAGATGGTGTAGTATCTGCAAGTGGAAGAATGCCAATGCCTCAGCAGGGTATCAGATACTGCAGTATAAATGTGCATTTCCAAGTAAATCAGAATAATATCCAACTCCTCCGTTGTTAATGCCATGTCACTTTGCATAGGGGAGAGTGCCACTGCTAAGTGAAAAAGTATTTAGGATGAAGCATCATATACTGCAGCCCAAAGTAGGGGAGTGGTTAATATCTTTGGGGGAATAGGGATGAAACATGTAAACCACTTTCTGCTAGAAACAGCTTAACAGTTACTTTATCAGACACACTGAAGGCATCAAGGGGCTTTTTCAGCAATGCAAATGTTTGGTGTATTTTCCTTTGCAGAATAAAGAGTTTTTACAAGAGAAGATGTTGCAGAGAGCACCAACAATCACTGAAAGATCCAAGAAGGTACTGAAAATCTCCTGGGCTCTTGCTGTTACAGCTGCACTGTTTTTTTTTTTTTATGTTTGTATTCACATTTTTAATGATAACTACTGCAGTACAGCTTTTTCTAGATAGAGCTGTTCATTTCAATAAAACAATTAGGCTTCCTGGCAGGTGGTGAAACCTGAAGATGTTCTGGTGCTATTTCTTCTAAAAAAGTCAGCTGTAGAAACTGTTTGCTTGAGATGTAAGTTCTGTGTCCTTGTGCTGAGCAGGTTCGGAGAGTCCCAGGCTCCAGTGGGCGTCTTCATAAGACCGAAGATGGTGGCTGGGAATGGAGTGATGATGAGCTTGATGAAGAAAGTGAGGAAGGCAGAGCAGCAATTTCACAGCTCAGGGTGGGTTCTCAAACTCCACTGTCGCTGTTTTGTTTTCCAATTGTGATACATCTAAATATATTTCGGGAGCACATGGCCTTAAGCATGATAAACAGCGAGTTCTAATCCCTTCCCTCAAGCTGGGAGCTGAAGCAAAGAAAGCAGACTGAAGGTTGAAGAAATTGTATTGATCTCTTCTGTCATTGTGGTGGGGCACAGCTGGTCTCTTTCAGGGATGTTCAGCATAATTGGAAATGTTAATTCAGACAGCCTGCTTCCAGCTCAGCATACTAATTCACTGCAGCTAGGATGTTCCCTTTAAGGGTGCTGACTGCCTGAGATGCTTTCTTCTGGAAGTGTCAGGAGAGATTTTATCCTACTGCCCTCTCCAGGATGGAGCTGAAATCAATAGGGCCTGTGCTTATGGCTGATTCCAGAACATGCGGGGCCTGGTTCTGCACTCCCAGTTACACTGAAATGATTAATCCTGGTAGAAAACCCCATAGCATCCCTGAAGTCTCAGGAGTGGTTGGTGTAGTGCTTGAAAATTATCAAGAAAACACCACTTTCCCCTCTCCCAATATGTACATAAATCCCCCAAGAACTCAGAGGAGTAATTCATAATGATAAGATGAAAGATTACAATGAATTTGGGTTGTGGGTTGTCTTCACCCAGCAGTCACCAGTGTGGGTTTTGAATGTAATGGTTTGCCTAGTCGCTTTTCACTACAGCAGGTGGCTGGAAGTGGACTCTGTTTTAACCATCCTGTAATTGAGTTAGTGAGACAGTGAAGGATTTTTGGAGAAAGCTTTTCAATATGAAAGGGAAAAAAGCCAGTATTGGTTTGAAACATTTATCCCTTTACAACTTTTCTCATTTCTCTTTCATTAGTCTGGCTTCTGTTGCTATTCTGAATAGACTCTTAAAATATTAAATGCAAGATTTTGCATCTTTTTAGCATCTTTTGAAATGCTTGGCTTTTTAAAAGCCTCTTGATGCAGTAATTCCATACTTTGTGACAACAACTCCTGTGACTTCTTAAAGAGCTTATTGTGTCCAGCTTTTTATTATATGTGATCAAGGAAGATCTCGTGGTAGCAAGTGGCTATAACTGAAATTCTTTGATTCTTTATAAGCTGAATTCTTCTAAATTCCTTTTGTAGGCTAGAATATGATCAAATTTCAGGAGGCAATTTTGTAAGAGACCCTAATTCTGTTTCAGAGATTATTTAGAACTCATTGTATCTTGTCTCGAAGCCCGGGTACCATGACTTAATACTGTTTACTGTGTTTTGAATAGTACATACTTGTTTCATTCCTCTTAGGCACGAAAAAGCAGATTGACACACGTTTACAAACTTCTTTTCAAGGCGGTTTTTTCTTGATGCTTTGATATATTTTCTTTGTACTGCTGCCTGTCCTGATTGCTCTCATTTGGGCTATGCTTGGCCTCTACTTTTAGCTCTCCCATTCAACAAACCTTTAGCATGGATGTTGGAGTAGTAGGTCTTAATTCAGTTACTTCACTGTGGATGTGTATTTCCGTTTTGGAGGCACTCCATGGATATGTAACACAGAATTTGGGGCACCTGTATGTTTCAGGATGTCATGAAGGGCACCGTGGCACCTCAGACCTCACTACATGTCTGTCTGGGTACTTGAATTTGATTCCTTTTCAAGCAGTCCTAAGACTTGTATCCAAACTGCCAATTTTGGCCAAGAATATGGTGACGTTATTGAGGACTAGTGTTTATCCTGTGTTTTTGGCCATATTTCAAACACTGGGTATAAATTCCACTTGTCTGTAAATCCCTCTGCAATTTTAACTAAGTTGTTGGATAGAATAACTTGTGTTAACTGAGTGTCACCTTTTTTTTCCTGCCCATTGCAGTGGGAGTGGAGTAGAAGATTTTTAAAGGTCCTTTCCAACCCAAAACGTTTTGTGATTCTGTGCTTCCTTCTGTACCTGCATTTTACTGCTGTCAGCCACAAAGTAAAAGGAGGCTTTGCAGATTGACTTAACTTGTGAAAATACTGAAGTATTAGCCTTGCATAAAGTCATCTACATAAATAAAATATATTTGTATTTTTTACTTGTTTCTACTTTACAGAAAAAAATAGGGTGAATTAAATATGTGCAAACATATATTTTATAAGTCTCTTCCTAGGACTACACCTGAAAGCAGGCAGTATTTGTTATACCCAGAGCCAGAAATATCTCTTCAATTCATTGAATATGGTGACCTCCTGGGACAGCATTACCTTTTACATATAAAGACTCTCGGAACTTCCTTCCTCTCTGCATTTAAAACCTTGAATTCAAATTAAAGCAGTTGCGCTCTGTGAGCTTTTAAATCATGCACCTTCTGTTACCCAATATATCTGTGGAGTGGTGAGTTGTGTGGTCACATTTCACTGCTTACTCACATCATCTTTGATTACACAAACAAAAATTAGTTAGAATTGATCCCCAGAGTCATCCTATTTGTGCCTTGGATAAATGTTTTTAAATGTTTGTCCTGTTTTCTTTCCATCCATGTTTTTCATAAAATCATAGAACTGTTGAGCTTGGAAAAGACCTCCAGGATTGTTGAGTCCAAATGTTAACCCAGAACCGCTGTGTTCACCACTAAACCCTGTTCCCAAGTGCCATCTCTTCCTGTTTTCTGAACACCTCCAGAGTTGGTGACTCTACCGCTTCCTTGGACAACCTGTCCCAATGTCTGACCACCTTTTCACTGAAGAAATTTTTCTTAATATCCAATCTAAACCTCCCCTGGTGCAACTTGAGGCCATTTCCTCTTTTTGCGTGTTCCCTGGGAACAGACCCTGACCCCCACCAGGCTGTACCCTCCTGTCAGGAGTTGTGCAGAGCCAGAAGGTCACCCCTGAGCCTCCTTTTCTCCAGGCTGAGCCCCTCCAGCTCCCTCAGCTGTTCCTTGCCAGCCTGGTGCTCCAGACTCGTCCCCAGCTCGTTGCCCTTCTCTGGACTCGCTCCAGCCCCTCAGTATCCTTCTTGTCGTGAGGAGCCCAAAACTGCACACAGCACTCAGGGTACCTCAGCAGTGCTGAGTACAGGGGGACAATCCCTGTCCTGCTCCTGCTGGCCACACTATTGCTGGTACAGGCCAGGTGCCATTGGCCTTCTTGGCCACCTGGGCATGCGCTGGCTCAGATTCAACTGGCTTTCACCACTTCTGTTTGTCATTTATCTGGATTAGTTGTCAGCTGAGGGGCAGGGCCTGTGTTTCCATACTTGTCTGTACAGTGCTTGGCACACGGATCTTTCAGATGAGTTCCATTTACGTAATTCCTTGAGACATCCAGGTACTCTTGGAGATGAGCTTTGTTCCTGGAAGAATACTGCAGCAGCTGTGGCCTGCAGATGTGGAGCAGGGCTGTTTCTCTGGGAGCAATGCCATCCATGTTTTTCATCCTGCCTGGTAACTGTTAAGTGAAAGCTGAGCACACTGAGATGAATTTCAGGCTTTACCTTTCCGGCTGTGTGACTTTTTCCTGACACTGCCTGCATGTAGTCATCCTGAGGGAACTGTTCCTTCTCTTCCTGTCCAGAGGGCTTTTTGAAACTTGCTGTTCTGAGAATAAAATTTCTTAACCTTTTCTTATGAGAAGCCTCTGAGTCATATGTTACAATTTGCTCTGATCTGCACTTGTTAAGGTAGTGGCTTCTATTAGTGCAGAAACTGGCTCAGAGTAGGGGCATGATGAGATTTAATGTCCTGCTGTCCAGCTTGTACTCTCCAAACAACAACCTGTTAGATTATTATGTGGAGAAGGAACAGGTATTTTTTTTATTCCCAGCATGGACCAAACCATCCCACCTATCTCCACATAGTAATTGGACCTGTTGGAAGTCAAAGCTGCAGGTTCTCTTAATTGCAGGGCTTTCCAGGAGTGCTTGGCAATTCCTCTCTGCTCATGTGAAGCAGCTAGTGCAGTGTTATCTTTGTTTTACCTGATAAGCAAAGGTTGGTCACATCGCTTTGCCTGCACTTTCCCCTTTGTTCCACTGGTCTGTTTCAGTGCTGAGTGTACACCTACCTGTCAGTTCTCTGCTTTCTCTCACAAAGAGCACAGAATGCAGGGTCTAAGGGCAGGTAGAGCAGGCTGGGGATTTCCTTCTATAAAGCAGCACAAGAAAGGCTGATTCCCTCCTCCCACCCCACAAAGGTTCTGTATGTTTTAGCAAGTTGGTTTGGAAACTATCTCCGTAAGTAAATGAAGGGAATTTGTTTTGCAGCAGAATTCTGTCAGGCAGATCTCTCTGTATCTTTTTCTGCCAGATTTGAGTAGCTCAAAATGGATTTTCCCATCCTGATGCATAAATAATTTGATCCAATCTGAGTGATCTTCAAGAGTCCTGGATTTTGCTAATGGGTAACAGTGATAGCAGCTTAGGGTATTGTGTGCCACGGTGGAAGTACTGACTGCAAGTTCTGAAACGTGACTGTGCTTCTGGATGGTACAATATGACAACAAATTGTATGGTGTCCCTTTTATCATGAATCTTAATACACATACGTAACTTGAAACAATTATGTAGGTTTCTCATGTTCAGTATGGTTCTGACAAGTCCTCCTAGTCAGGAAACTTCACTTTGGTCTAGGCAATGACATCCTTTTCTTTTTTTCAGTCTCCCAGAGTGAAAGAACCTCTACAGAATTCCGAGGTAAGTTATAATTGCAAATGGCTTCCTGAAAAGATGACTCCTAGTTACTGCTGTTGTTTCAAGGAACATGCTTTATTAGCCTTTGAAAGCAATATTGTGTGAAGTAAAAGCTAGTATCTAGCTGAGCTCTGTTTGAAGAACTCCCTATAAAAAGAATCCTTGGCTCTGTAATGCCAAGAGCTCTTCTTGAGGTAAGTTTGTTGTATGTCTTGTCAACTTGCTGTGGCAAAAGTCTGTTTGTTGTAAGGTGATGAATTGGTCACAAGAATAATCTAAGCAAAACAACTGTCTTCCCATCTCCTCCTTAAAAAAAAATGCAAGCAATACAAACTCAACAGAACACAGCTTTAGGATGTTTGGTTTGCTTTGTCTAATTCTCTAGATTGGAACCTGTGCTCAGAACAGTGAAAGAAATCTGTAGTAGTGCTTGATGGCAAACAAAACTTCAGTTGCAATTTATCATCTTTCTTCAGTTCTGAACTGTTTCTTATATTAAGAATATTAGTATATCTTATCTTTCAGTGATAGGGGCTGCTTATCTTCCAGAGACTGTGCTATGTCTGTCTTTTCCCTACCTGTGTTGAAAGATAAACAGAGCTGTCTCCTAGAAATTAGTCTTGGGTTGGGCTGTCCTGTTCTTCGTTCATTTGTTTCCAAGAAGTGTTTATAAAGGGAGATCTTGAGAAAGACTACAGTTCTGGCACTGTAATTTGACATAAATTCTAAATTCAAACAAAAAGCGAAAACCCAGAATCCAGTTGGGATTTATTTTCCCATTGGAGGTCTTCTGTCCAGGTTTCCAGCATTCAAGGTGATTTATATTTCCTACAACCTATCAGAGTAAGCTGGAGGGCACACTGAAGTGCTATCAGGCTGACAGTTCTTTGGCTCCCATAACAAAATTGCGTTTTCTGTGCTGAATAACAAGCGCTATAAAAGAGATTAAACTTTCATTTAGCTCTTTATCGCCACCCTCAAATTAATTTCATATGGGGTTTTTTTGGGGGGTGGCTTTTTTTGGTTGGTTGGTTTTGTTTTTTGCAAGAGACTAAAGTCCAATCCTAAATCTTGTCTAGTGTGATTTGAAGAATTCTGGATTCACTTTCCATTGATATCCAAATTACTCCGACATTTGCTTTGTGAAAGCTTCAGTTGTCGATAGTTATCTCGCTACTTTGTAAGGTTTTGTTCTCTGAAGGGAGCTACAAGTCAAAGCAGGGTTGCTCTGCTGTGAGTGCATGACTAGTTAGAAATATAAGTAGGACTCAGATTCCAGGAAAGAGGGAAACTGAAGGATAGGATGCTCTTGATATATCTGTGTGCATGCAGCCTTGCCACACAGTGTCAATTTTGTCCCATATCCACAGCCATGCTGGTACTTTGGTTTACTGATGAATAAAACTTGCAAATGTAAGGACAGAATGGGTCCCTGGACATAAGGACACATTAAACCTCTGAATGCTAACTTGGGATCAGCAATAATGTCCTGGAGACCTGGAAATGCCCTTGGCACTGAACTTCTCTAAGTGATTTATGTGGCAGACAAGCACTTCTGGGAAAGCTGGTGCTTGAATCAAAACTCTTGAGTTCCTTTTCACACTAAAACTTCCATTTTTGCTTGCAGCTGTTTCCATCAGCTGAGCCTCCAGGTCCTTCACTCAATGCTCCAGCACAGGCACCTACTGAACTACCTCAGGCTGCAGGACAAGCACCTGCACAACCTCCAACTGCTGTACCTCCACCCACCCAGGCTCCTCCAGCAGCCCCAGCAGCAGCAGCAGCCCCAGCAGCAGCAGCCCCAGCAGCAGCCCAGGTAAGAGCAGAGACCATTCCTGCCAGCTTTCGAGTTTGCACTTAGCCGTTCTATTCCAGATGTGCTAGAACAATCTGAAACCATGAAAGTTTGACATATTCTTGGCTACATTAAAATAGCTTTAACAGGTAAATCAAATCCCTTCAAATCTCTTTAAAAAGGCCGGTATTTAATCCCTGAATTTTATGCAGCATTTGAAACACCAGCAGCAGTGAAGGCTGGAGCAGTGTTGGTGTCAGTGGCACTTTGGATATGCACTGTCAGAGTACCTGCCACTAGTGCCCAAGAGCTTATTTGTTGGTAGCTTCCCCTAAGATGAACTTCATGAACTTGTGTGAGTGTATTCTCCTCTATAGCTCTTAGTGTCACTATGCTCTTTTTTATATCTCTACATTGTCAATATGTTCTTCGTCACAGCTCTCTGTGTCAGTGTGTTACTTTATGTCTCTTCTCTGGTTCTTGTTGCTCACTGGTTACTGTTTTGCAGAGCTCTGGACTTCTCCACAAATCCTTGTTTGTTTTCACTAACCTGGTGGTTTTCAGCTTCAACAGAAACCAGATTGTGATCAGAAGCCCTGAGCTGCATTGCTCGGCCAAGAGCACCTTGGAGTGAAATGCTAGTCTTAAACAAAGGGCTATTTTTTTTTTTTCCTCTTGTGAAAAAACAAGTGATCTAGATGAAAAGCACTTGGTTAAGACTTCTATGCTTAAATTATCAGCCTGATGTTGTGTCAGTCTTGTTCCTGCAGGTATAGAATCCTTGCCTCAGCATAGGCAGTGCAGGCGACTTGTGCAGTGGAAAAGTGACAGACCCCCTCTCTGGTTTTTTTAGTGGAGATTGAGTAACACTTAGCTCTTTACTGGAAATATCTCAAGTGCTGTAACAAGTGCAGGGCAACTCCTGGATCTTCTCTTCTGGAAATCTGCAGCTGATCAATGTAAAATGCTTTGATTACACATTCCAGTAATTACTCAGAAGTAATTTAGAATTGAAAATAGGCAGCTATAAAATTGTTGCTAGATGCTCTTAAAGCCTTTGATTTAATAAAAAAAAAGTAACTGAGAGTATATGCTAATCTGCCAGTTAAATTTTTTCCTGGTACAATTGTATCAGGTTTTTAAATCAGATGTTTGGGGCAGGGATTGAAACACACAGGAGGTGTTGAAGCTGTCATGAATACCCTAAAACCTTAAGTTTTAAGGCAAATCAAGCAATCTTTTTACATTTGGCACTTCTGAAGTCTTCTGCCATTTTGGCATTTCTCAAAGTTGTGCAGCTTTTACTCTCTTCAAGGCAACTGCAGAGACCCTCCTATTTAAGTGTGAAGTTTTCCTGGTTCATTGGTCTGTCGTCTTTCTCACTATAGTGCCATTATTCCAACCATGAGTTAAACTTTTACTCGTATCTATAGTTGATCAAGGTTATCTTTAGTTTTAAAACCAGAGCAAGGAATTGTTAACCTGCTTTAAAATTATATAATCCTATTGCAGGCCCCACCTGCAGCCCCTGCTGCAGCTCCGGTACAGGAAGATGTGAGAGTCCCCATCAACCTTGTATTAAGGTTAAGGTAAGGGCAAAAAAATGTCCTGTTCTGTCAACATGAGCCTTTGTAGAGAGGGATACTGGCAGACTTGTGTGCCTTTTAATTAACAGGGTGGTGGTTAAACGTTGTTTGTCAGCTTGGATTTCATCCCCTCTTCTGAAACTGTGACCCTGAAAAGCAGTTTATCATATCCTCTTCAGTTTGGCAAAACCTGTGTTTTGAAAGAGGTTTTGATATTTGTGTAAATATTGCTAAACTTTAATGGAGTGGGAAGAAGGAATTGGCTGGGTTGCCTAAGAGGATTCAGGGATCCAGGGGTTCTGGCCTTGTGCAGGACTATCTTACTCTTCATGCACAATTTCAGACTTCAGCCAGTTCTGAGAGTGAAGAGCTTTTACCCAATTCAGGGAGTAGATTCTGGTCTGCATCACTAGAAATAGGCAGAAAAAAAGATCTTTCTACACTCATTACACAAACAATGTTTCTCATTAAATGAACCTGCCTCTCATCTCTGGAGGCATCCTGGTTGTTGGTAGGCATTGGACTGGGGATTCTGAGCATCACCTCGCAGTTCCATAATGTGTGTGCATCTGCAGCCAGTGAGCCCTTCCCTCCTCTGAAACAGGTGCTCCAAGGATATCTCTCCTGAGGGATGAGTTGCTGAGACAGTGGAACGACATGGCCTTGTACCAGAGAGGTGGCACTCACCTATGCTGGACTTGCCCAGGCTCTGTCAGGTTGGGAGACACTGTGCTGCCTCCACATGCACACCCAAGTGATGAGTTTCTGCCTTTGAGGGCGTAGAATGCAATGAATTCCCTTGACGGACCGATTATTCAATGACAGCACTTTTTTTTGGGCACCTATCAATGCCATGAAATGGTCTCTTTTATTTAAAATTCTCTTCTTTCCACAGGAATTCAAATAAAGAGCTCCATGATATTCGATTCGAATTCACCCCAGGGAAAGGTGAGCTGGTGGGAAATTCCAGTGTGTGAAGAGGAGTTTTTGTGTTTGGTGTTGTGCAGTTGTGTGAGTGTCTGCCCACAGTGCCTTCCTAAAGGGCTTGTTGTTGTTGGGCCTGGAGCACTGCTGTAAAACTCATGGATATGGCCACAGTGCAGCCCTTCAGCGAATTCCAGTGAATTCACAGCACCTGGTGTGCACCCTGATGTCTCCTTTTTGTAAAGAACACTTTTGCTGTTTGACTTGTACAAGCTCCTTCAGGTTTCTGTGTGATGCCTTCACCAGCTGGACAATTTCTGCTCTGTGGTGATGGCTCCTGGGTTTCTCCCCAACAGATACTGCAGATGGTGTGTCTCAGGAGCTCATTTCAGCAGGTCTTGTTGATGGCAGAGATTTGGTAATAGGTAACTACAAATTATTTTTTATGCTCTAACCATTTCAGTAATTTTTTACGTGTTTAAAATTACCTGATTAGTGAGTGATAGGAGAATTTCTTGTGGCCTTGATTCTCTACCCCACTGGCTCTGCACAACTGCTGTCAGTTCTGGAGACAGTTCTGTGCCACCATGTAGGCAACCCCCAATTCACAAGATGATTTAGTTGGTGACATTGTGAAGCAAATGTTCCTTGTAATTCAGAATGAAGTCTAATTGATGCATTAGCCAAATCATTATCATCTGACATAGATGCATTACCAAACTGCTGCACAAGCCTCACAGGTCCTGTGCAAGAGAGCTCTGGGAATAGAATCAGCCAGGCTTTTTAGGTTTAATTAGGGCTGGGGAAGGAAGTGTGAGGTGCACATGCTCTGGGGCAGCATCATGAGTTATATGGGGGGAACAGCTGCTTCAGACAGCAGTTTGCTAAATAAATGTGTCCTTCTATGCAACAGGTGAGACTTCTAAGCTGTCAGCACTGCCTGTGTATTTCAACTGCAGCAAGCAGAGCTGTTCCTTGTTTACAGGAAAGGCTTCTAGTGCAAAATTGACTGGATTTCCACATGCAGTTGGGCAGTTTATTATTGTTGGTCCCATCACATCCTGGGAAAAATAACTACCCCTGAAAAAGTAGTGTAGTAACAATAACAGCGTTTTCACAGGTCAAAGCTTTAGATTTTAGTAGATTGAGTCTAATTGAGACCTAAACCTTGCCTTATCATTGTAAAAATTCAAAGTTTGTTAAGTAAAAGAAAGAGGACTAATGAGTTTGGAATGTTTTTCTCCAGCCTGTCCTAATATTTGCCCATTTTATTTGTGTCTGTGTGATTTCAGTTGCAGCTAATTTGCAGAAAATTGTGGAAGAGCCCCAGGCAAACAGATCCATCACTTTCAGACTGGTATTTATTCCTGTTCCCTAATTGATCAAGTTGTCCCTTGCAAGGAGAAGGCATTGCATGTAGATGTCTGCTGCAGGCATCTGATGTATGCACTCTAAATCCTCCCTTCTTTCCCAAGCTTCTTACTGGTTATAGAACTGTGGGTAGTGCAGGCTCCCTGTTTGTATCCTCTGAGCAACACCTGGGATAAATAAGTGTGATATGAGGTGCTAATAAACATAAAAATGTTGCAAAGGGCTGTTTTTGGGGCTTGGTGTGTGCTCTTGCAGAAATATTTCAGGGCAGGTAGGTGGGCTAAGAATTGCCATAGACTCCTTTCTTGGAGGAAGAGAATGAGGGAGGGTCCAGATACATTATCCCTGAGGAGGAAATAGGGAAATGAAGAAGGAAAAAGGGAAAATAAAAGAGTGGTGGGCAAGAGAAGAGAGCCAAAACCGAGAGCAGAGCAGGTGAATATTTCAGAGGTGGTGAAATTCAGAGGTGGTCACAGTGGTAAAGCAAAGGTGTAACCGGATTATTGGGAGTGAAGCAGTAAGTGCTCTTGTTTTTCACTCTTCCTGTAAGGAGTTTTGACTTGTTTTGCTCCAGTTATTGCACATATAATGTCCAGTTGGAGCAGACATTGGCAAAACTTCTGTCTTAGCCCTTCATATAGCTTAAAAAAAAAAAGGCAAAAGAAGAAAAGCACTCAATTTTAACTTTGGATAGTGTGAGCTGCTGAATACAGTGCAAAGCTGTCCTGTGTCTGCTTCCTGCCCACGCCCTGTCTGATACACCTGCTAGTGCTTTGTACTGCAAGGCAGAGCATGTGTGTTGCTATTTGGATCTCTGTTCCTTGTTTCAGGCATCTGGTGTCGATGGCTCCGAAATTCCGGATGATGGCAAACTTATAGGATTTGCACAGCTCAGCATCAGCTAAACATTGGTCCCAGGAGATGTTTCCCAACAGAGAACCCACATGTGCATATTCGTAATGCTTCTGTTAGCCTAAAAAAAACCACTACTGCCAAAGAATTGAACTACAGCCCCCTTCCTAGAAGCTTTAACATTTTCCTTAATAGGATCACAAACCTTCCTGAAATTACCGATGACGTTTACACCTTTTGTAAACAACTCTCATGTTTTTGTATCTGTCATCTCAAACATGCAGACCCAACACGTCATTGCCTGCATGTTCATTTTATTATTGCCTTACTTTAAAGAAAAATACTACTGAGTACGAAGCAGGGGGTTCCACTGCTCTGATGATCTTGCCTAAGTGTTTGCTTACATGTGGTTTCATTTTTTTTCACTTGCTATTTTTGCACAAGTTTTAATACTGAACGGATTTTTTTTTTTTTTTTTGGTTCTTTACCTGCTTCTCCTTCTATCTGAAACACCAATGTACATGTTGTTTGGGTCACCTGGAGTGCTGAGAAATCTGCTTCTGTTTGGCTGTGTGTTTTAAAACTGCTGGTTTGAATGCTTGCACCTCAGAAAGCAAGCCGAGTCTTAACCCACAGGAGGGAGAGCAGCCTTCCCTTGTGTTTGTGTTTTTGAGTTCTTTGACTTTGAGGTGTTAGAAGTCAGCTTCCTTTTGTAAACTGCCTTAATTTTTTTCTTTTTTTTTAATCATTTTGGTTCTCTCCACATGAGTGCCAGGCATGGCATGACGGCTGAACCTTTTAATTTACATTAAGCAGTCCTTCCTGCTGCTTTCATTCTGCATCTTAGATGTAGTCTGTTCTTGAAGCAGACCAGTGAGGTATTGCTGCCTGGAAACTGGTCTTTCAGATGATGAACACAATATCCACAGCCACAGGGAGAGGAGATCTGTGTCACTCTGCCTTTGGAACAGATGCACTTCCAACTGTCCCCGAAAGCCAGTTTGGCCATGCCTGGCTGGCCTCCCAACGTGTTCCCCAGTCCTTTGCAAGCTGGTACCCGTGGAACCATCCCTGTCGTGTTTTACAGCAATAAAGAATCGCCAGTAGAGTGGTTGTACTGGGCAAAAGCGGGCGCTGGGCTTGTCCCTCCTGCACTAAATCCCTTGGGTCGTGGGGCTGCGTGTCGGCCCGAGCCTCGACATTTGATCAGGATGTCACTGCACCCGTCACACACGTATTTAGCTTTTCTTTCCATGTGGTGTTGAAGTTGAGTTTCTACATGAATAATATAAATTATGCTCTGAGTTTGATAAGAGACACTTGTAATGCAATATGTGAATAATAAATGGTGTTGACTCTTTTTTTTTTTTCCTACTGTTTCACAGTTGGCCTTTGTAACTGCTCTTGGCTCTGGAGTGTTTTCTACACAGAAATTGTAAGTCTGTAATTTGACACGCAGATGGAAACGTGCTTTGTTTCCATCAGACACAAACAATGCAGAAACAGAGCAGAATGACTAGGTTCAATTAGAACTTTTGTTCTGTTTTTTTTTTTGTTTTTAATTTCCAAGTCTTCAGATGAACAATCTGTATTTATATCTTGTTCTCTATGAGCAGCTGTGGAAGCTTCCTGAATTGTGCATGTTCTTTTTATACTGCCCCTGTTGCATGTAGCCTCTGGGTGGATATTGGGTGTGTCCCCATGGGCTTTTTGCAGCCCCATGGCTGGTGAGTGTGAAGGGCAGGGAGAGGAGGATGAGAATTTGGGAGTGAGATCATCCCAAGGTGCTGAGCTGATCCTCTCAAAAGCCCAAGAAGCAAATGCCCGATACCAGGGAGTTGGTGGTGGCTGGGTTTGACCAAGTGTGTGTGGCACCATTCCCTGTTGCCTGACACAAGGCACTCTCTATGGCGTCCCCCATCAAGCTTCTTGGCTTGGGAAGAGCAGGCTGGCACCTTGATTTTCCCGTCACCCTGTGCTCAGTGTGGATGTGTTGGGAACCTTTAGGATACAGAGACAAGGTAGTTGTGGTACAGTATTATTTTCCCTCTGCCTGCATGCCCTGGGGACCTCCTCGTTCATTTGTGTACTGGTGCTGAGGAAGGTTAGGACTCAAACTGCTCAAATGGAACAATGCAGCATCTATTTATTGTTATTCTCCATTTTCCCAAAGCCAGGACTTAGAGAGCTTGAGCTCATGCTAACCCAAGGTTCCGTAGTTCTTTAATGGAGAAAATAAGTGAGGAAGAAGCTGATGGGTTTTGCTCTATAGATCTCCAGATCTTTTGGGTAGGGATCCAAAATATTTACTTGGGCTATTACAGTGCTAGACAACTGTCTTTTCTGATGTTGTTCCAGTAAGTGCCAATGCTGTTCATAATTGTTTTCCAGTGTCATTAAGAATTTGGTTTTTGTGCAAATTTCTGATCTGAACCTGGAAGCAGGTGGTAATTTTAAGTTAGTTCCTACTTTTAAGGACAATGCTCTGTTAATGAAAACGGATCCTCTTCACAACTTTGGTGTATTGTAGATTATAATGAAAGATGTAAAATAGTCAGGCTTTTTTTCCTTTTTTGGACTTTGTATTTTACTGCATGTGTCTAATTTTTAATCAATAAAGAACAAATTGTCCATTGCCAGGTGTTTGATATGTGGTTTGCATGTCACAGGGTTGGATGGTGTGTCTTGGGAAAGGGGTTTGTCTGAGTGGTGTCTGCAACCCCTGGGGTGTTTCTGTTTGGGGTGGTGGGAGGTTTGACAGCCCCCAGGACAGGGAAAGGGAGATCAGGACCAGGCTGGATGGGGCTGTGAGTAATGTGGTCTACTGGGAGGTGTCCCTGCCCATGGCAGGGGCTTGGAACTGCATGATCTTTAAGCTGCCTTTCAACCCAAACCATTCCATGAGTCCAACTCTGCAGGAGTTGTGTGCAGAAATGGAGCCAGGAGGGCACTCAGAGTAGTGTCCTGAGAGCTTGTCTGTCCCAACCTCGACATGCCCTGTGCTGCTGGGAATGAGCTTCCCCTGTCCAGAAACACTTTAGGATGAGACAGGCTTGTGTGAGGAGGATTTATATCCTGACAAGCATTGAGAGCATGAGCTGCACTCCCTCTTCTCCTCCACAGTAATTATTCTTTGTGGGTGCCCTGGTCAGCCCCAACAGGGAAGCCATGGTCTATTTTCCATCATGCTTTACAGTGCCCTTCTCATGGATCTGTGGGCAGGAGAAGAAGTATCCAAGTGGCTTTTGGGCACCTCATGGACATCTCAAAGGGGCCCTAGGCAAATGCTGTCCCTATATCAGGGATGGGCTGAGCAGGGCTGGACTAGTGTTCTCCATGATCATTTTAGGCATTAGAGCTGAGATTTGTCAAACTTGCCTCAAGCACCATTGCCCTGTGTCATATTTCTCCCATCCTGTTCCTTCCCCAAGTTTTCCTGCATTTAGGAGCCTGCAGGGTGGCCCAGAACTGGTGAGAAGGGGGAACATCCCGTGCCTGGCTTGCTTGTGTTACACAGGGAAGCTGCAAAAGATGAAGAAAATGGCAGCTCCCATCACCTGCAATCACAATGAACTGGCTGACCTTCCTTGTCTCTCACTCTGCCTACCCATTAACATAATTCCCTTTATTACTCTGAGCTATTCCCAGCTTCATCAGGCTGGGCTCTTTTTGGCCCCTCTGAACAATACTTTCTTGAGTGGTTCAGCAAATGCAGCCACTGTAGTCAGTATTCCCTGTCGATGCCATCTGGCCCTGGCAGAGGGGGTGGCCCAGGTTCCCTGAAATAAGGGTCCTGCTCCAGGCAGCACTGGATGTTCATGGGTGGCACAGGGATGATTAATATATTACGTGGTGTACTTGTGGGGACTGCCTATGCCTGCAGAGCTTATCTGAGGTTTAAACATTAATTCCAGCCCTCTGGGAAGCTTGTCCCGGCACTGTCCTGTCCCAGGCAGAGTCGCTAATGGCAGGTGTCGGAGAAATTTTGAAAGCAGTTGGTGATTTTGGGCGATTTCAGAAATGCCTGGTGCTGCTCTCTGTGATCCCCTGCCTCAGTGTGGCTTTCCACCAGTTTTGCCAACTTTTCATGGTCCCAGATGTGCCTTACCACTGTGACACCAGCTGGATCCGCGCCGTCGGCCCCAACCTGACAGAGGAAGAGCAACTGAACCTCACCCTGCCCCGGGGAGCAGACGGGGAGTTCGAGCAGTGCTCCATGTACTCCCCGGTGGACTGGGACCTGGATTCCATCGTGGCCTATGGCCTGAATGACACGCAGAAGTGCAGCAGTGGCTGGGTGTACCCCTCAGCGCAGCCACCATCCCTGCTCACCGAGGTCTGTAATCGCCCTTTGATGTGCTGGGGGTGTGGAAGGAGGGGGTGGGACACCTGAATGGCCGCAGTTCCCCTAGAGCTGGTGCCTGACTGTGGTGCAGCTGGGGTGGGCTGAGATTTACATCAGGTGTGTGTTGGGAGCCTTGGCTCCACCACGCAGCCCCGAGGTGTGGTCCTGGAGAGGGTGCAGGCTGTGGTAGGGTGGGGCCACACACAGAGCCAGTAGGGAGATGAATCGCTCCTGGAGGGACTTCCTGCCCCTGGATTTCCCTGTCCCTCTGCATGCAGGGGATAACCTTCCATCTTAAAATCATGGAATGGTTTGCCACGGAGGGGTCCTTAAAAAGTCATCTAGTCCAATCCCCAACATCACAATTGTTAGCTGAGAAAGACGCTAAATTAAGATGAAGGAGAGCAGGTTTAGATTAAATATCAGGAAAATATTCTTCCCTCTGAGGGTAGTGAGGCCCTGGCACAGGTTGCCTAGAGAAGCTGTGGCTGCCCCTGGATCTGTGGAAGTGTTCAAGGCCAGGTTGGCCAGGGCTTGGAGAAACCTGGGATAGTGGGAGATGTCCTTGCCAATGGCAGGGGGGTGAAAAGAAGTGATCTTTAAGATGCCTTCCAACACAAACTATTCTATCATCCTCCCTATATCACGCTTTCCACTGATGCCCTCTAGATGCCAGCAGTTGCAGGACATCTCTTTAACAGAAACTGCTAAGGAACCAGCATTGTACTCATCCTTTCTCCTCTGGGAGGTCAGGTGGTCTGGGAGGAAGCAAGCTACTGCTTCTGTCCCCAGGCCCTCCTAAAGCAAAATTTGCTGACCAGGAAGCTCTCCTGGTTTGGCTGGGCTGGACAAGGGGGACTCCTGCAGGTCCCAGTGCTTGGGAGAGGGGCATCAAAGCCCAAAGGGTTTGTCCCACCTCTGACTTGTGTGCCCTGTGCACTGTGAAGATTCACATCCTTGGAAAATCCAAAATCATCTGTTTCTCCTTTCTCCAGTTTGACCTGGTGTGTGACAGGAATGACCTGAATGACATTGCCCAGGCCATCTACATGGCAGGGCTGCTCCTGGGATCCATGATCTTTGGGCCTCTGAGTGACAGGTGAGGAGCCACAACCCCCTGCCCAGGGTCTGTGCAAAGCCAGCACAGCAGGTGTGAGCCTGGACACTGCACCCTGTGCTTTTTGCCACCACTTCTCACTAATACGGACCCTGACCAAAGTCCTCGGGTCCCTCAAGGACATGGCTATACAGGGAGGGGAAGGGAGAGAGGCACAGCATGTGTGTGCAGTGCTTCACTTGTCACCCCACAGTCTACTCTGAGCCTTATCGGGGTGATAAAAATAACTGTACAACCTGCTGGGCTCCTCGCCATCTGCATGGGGTCTCTCCAGACACTGACTGTGTCATCCCTGTCTCTCCCCAGGATCGGCCGCCGCCCAGTCATTCTGATCTCCGTCTTCCTCCAAGGCTTGTTTGGCCTGGGAATTGCCTTTGTGCCTGATTTCTATGTGTACATGGCCTTCAGGTGTGTCGTGGGGGCCTCTGTGTCAGGGATCACCATGACCTTACTGGCCTTAGGTGAGTAGGATGCCCTTGCCCTGAGGTGCGTCAAGATGCAATAGAAAAAGCCTGAAAATAAATAAAAATATTCACGTTTGACTAGAAAAATACTGTGGTGAGGACAGGTCTTGCTCTTCACTGTCCTTCGGCACTTTGGCATCTTCTCAGCCCTTAGTAAGAGCTGTGGGGAGCATCTCTCCCCTACCAGTGCTCAGAGGAGGGCAATGGGACAGTGTCCCAGCTCAGGAGGTCAGTCTAATCCTCACCTCCAGTAGAGTTCTTCTCCAGGGAAAACACCCTGTTTGCATCAGGGGAAATCATTTGGATAACTCTGAGCTTTCCTTCTTGCAGCTACAGAATGGATTGGTGTATCCTCCCGGCCAAAGGCAGTACTCACTTCTCACTGCTGTTTTGCCATCGGGCAGATGATTTTGGCTGGCTTGAGTTATGGGATTCGCAACTGGAGGCTGCTGGAGATTGCAGGATCTGCTCCTATATTTGCTTTTTTCTTCTGCGTTGGGTAAGTAGGATGTGAACAGAGCTCCTGCAGACACAACAGCAGTGTAAGGGTGTGAGTGAGGACGCAGCAGCAGCTCAGGACCAGGCTGGGTCTTTCCCATTGCAATGCAGGTGCTGCAGGAGCTGCTGCAGAGCTCAGTACATCTCCCTGGGGCACTGCCCTGCTGACAGCAGCAGCTGCTTTGCTTCAGGTCTCCAGATGGGGCATTTGGAGCCTGAATTTGGGGTATTTAGACCCATCCATCCCATGGGCCATTCACTTCAGAGTAGGACTTGATGATCCATGTGGGTCCCTTCCAAGGCAGAATATTGGGTGGTTCTGGGGTCTGATTCTGTGGTGGCCACGGTTTGCTGGCCGTGGTCCCAGAGCAAGGGGCTGTGGGAGAAGTGAGCAGGGCCCAGCAAGCGTGTCCTGGCCTCCCCTCCTGGCAGGGTGCTCCCAGAGTCAGCTCGCTGGCTGGTGACCAAAGGCAGAATCGAGGAAGCCAAGAAGGTCCTGCAGAAGGCGGCAGCCACCAACAAGCGCAGCCTCCCGCCGGGGCTCCTGGAGCAGGTACTGGTGGGGTTCTTGTCCTCAGACACTGTCCTGGGCCTTGCAGCAGCCCCTGGAGCTCAGCTCATCCCACAAACAGCTCTGCATTCCCTGGGGGGTGATTTGGGGATGGACTGTGGGGGACTCCAGCTCCAGCTGAGCTACACAGGGACAAGGTCAGGGAAGAGGCCCAGCTTGTGCTGAGGCTCAGCCTGGAGCTCTCTGGAGTCCACCTGGGCATATGGAAAGGACTGAAATGCTCCCCTGGATTTTCTCCTGCGAGGATTGCAGGAGTGTGGCTGATGAGCACAAGGTCTCTGCTTAGTCTCTGTGTTTCCATACAGAAATGCCTGAAGGGGAGCACCCTCCTTGCCCACCCCGAAGTTCCTACACTGGGGAAAGGTTCCTCCTGAGGAACCTCTCAGTCACCACCCCGTGTGCTGGGCCCCCAGAGCACAGAGGCAGGAGCCCAGCCCCACTAGGCTGCCCTCCCTCCCAGAGCACTTGGGGTGTCATGGGCCTGTCCCACCAAGGCTTTCCTTGGACTGCAAATGGAAAAGGAGCTGGACATGGGTTTCCTTTTCCTGCTTTGACTCTTTGTCTTCCTGTGTTTTGAAGTTGAAGGCTGAGAAAGAGACCAAGTCTGGAAGTTTACTGGATCTCTTTCGGAAGAGTCACCTGCAGAAAGTGACTTTAATCATGTCATGTGTCTGGTAAGATATTCCCTGGTCCCCTCTTTCCAGGCTTCTAGGTGGAGAAGAGAAGGGATTGATAACTATTCATAACTAAATTCACCTTGTGGGTTTTGAGTGTTATTGATGGTTGTTTCTGTTTGTGTCTGTTAAGATGCTATGTGTTTTGTGGGAATGCTTATAGCATTTCCAGCTTTGGCAGTCCTGTAATTTGGTACTCCTCTAGTTTTATATCACCTTGGAAATGCTGTGACGTGGTCAAAATGTTGTCATTGGAGATCAGTGCTGCATTTCCTCATGGCTAACAGCTGCTCAGTGCCACCCTGCCTGGCTTTCAGGTTTGTGAACAGCTTTGTCTACTATGGGCTGAGTCTGAACGTGACAAATTTTGGCCTGGACATCTATTTGACTCAGCTGGCCTTTGGAGCAGTGGAAATCCCAGCGCGTGTTGGTTGTATCTTCACTCTGCAGAGGTTTGGGAGGAGAAAAACCCAGGCTGTTCTCCTGGTGCTGAGTGGCCTGGTGTGTCTGATCATCACTGGCATCCCTGAAGGTGAATGACCTTGTCCCTTATGGAGAGGACACACCCTGGGACAGGGAGGCACAGAGCCTCAACCCTTCCCTTGCGGGTCCTGTCCTCCCAGCCAGGTTGGCTCGCATCCCTCTTGGCCTGAGCTGACCTTGGCCACAGGGGCCTGGCTGAACCCCCACGGCCCATTCCAAAAAACCAAACCTTTTCTTGCCAGTCATGGTAGGATAGGGCAGAGCTGAGCCCAGTGGGCCCCCTGTCAGCAGAGCTGTCCTCTGGGAAAATTAATACCTGGGGAGGTGCAATGATGGATGTAGAGTGCCCTGAAAGTGGTCACCAGGCCAGAGCAGCCCAGTCCATGCTCAGGCACTGTTGGAGGCAATGGCACCCTGCAGGTGACACAGTTGTCCCTGTGCATCCCCGGTTACCATCCATGAGTGGTGCTGAGCCCTCCCCATCCCATAGCTGCCATCTCTCCTCCTCCCCTCAGACCAGCCCATGGCAACCACCGTCCTGGCCACCATTGGCAAGTTTGCTGCCTCAGCCTCCTTCTCCACCTCCTATGTCTACGCCGCTGAGCTCTTCCCCACGGTCGTCAGGTGAGCTCTCCCCACCCATCGGGGCTTCCCTCTGCCATGGCTGGCGGTGCTGACGGAGCAGGAGCCCGGTTGTCCCCATGGCCACGCTCAGCCCTGTGGTGGCCTGGGGGTGCTGCTCCCTGCCCACACCTCCCGCTGCCCCTCGCTCCCACAGGCAGACGGGTGTGGGACTGTGCTCCATGTCGGCGCGGGTGGCCGGGATCCTGGCCCCGCTGGTCCGTCTCCTGGGCCAGTACCACCAGGCCATCCCCATGGCCATCTTCGGGAGTGCCCCCGTGCTGGGGGGCCTGCTCTGTGTCCTGCTGCCCGAGACCCGCGGCACTGACCTGGCGGATGACACTGGGGACGGCCACCCTGCAGCTGAGGTGGGTCCCTAGGGCTGCCTCTCGGGTGGGGACATGGGCAGCGAGTGCTGGGGGACCCTATTGGTGTTGCATGTCCTGGGAATTTCTTTAGGAGTTACAGGGGTGGGAGGGCATGGA
This sequence comes from Dasyornis broadbenti, assembly GCA_013397935.1. NCBI lineage: Eukaryota > Metazoa > Chordata > Aves > Passeriformes > Dasyornithidae > Dasyornis > Dasyornis broadbenti. The sequence goes on from VZRN01000827.1 coordinate 2,157,042, forward strand.
GTAGGGCTGTCCCACTGTGAAGGGAGGGGAGGAGACCCCATAATCCTGCCTGTGGTGGTCATCCCTTCGTTCCTGTCTATGGGATAGAACAGCCAGTGCTCCACTTTCCTCCCTCTGCCCTCCTCAGGGAAGGGTTGGTGCCTCATAGCCACGTCCTCTGGCTTTCAGCCTCTCATAGCTCCCAGCCCTCATTCTCTATGGGACCAGGTGGAATTGCACCCCAGTACTTTTGTTGTCTTGCTGAGAGAAGGATGTCCACAGGAACAGTAGGGAATGGGATGCAGGTTGCTGAAGGCTGCTTGTCTCAGGGACGGCTGTTATCAGCTCATCATTGCTCTTACACCCTTTTCCCTTGCTTTTAAACCCTTTTCCCTTTCATCAGGTCTGCAAAAATGCCATCAGTGCCTCTGAGAATGGGCAGGTGAAAGGAAAAGATGGTGGTCAAGACAATGAGAGCACGAAGACCACGTACTTCTAGCTGGGTCTGCAGGTGGCTGTGGATAGAACAGCCCAGGGCTGTGTGGGCACTGAGGACAGGCAGGATCTCCACCACAGGACACCACCATTGCTCAGGCCATCACTGCCAATTCTTGGGTTTCCTTGTCTTTTTTGCCTTCCTGTATCTCCCTCTGTAGCTTGTCCTCAGGCACTGCAGGCTGTCGCTGGTGTCCAACAGTGCTCTCGCCAGAGAAAATCAGGTGCTTTTTATTTGAGGGGAAAAGTAAGACATCAAGAATCAGAATGGAGGCATTTTCTCTTCATTCTTCCTGTCATGTCTCCAGGAAGGTGAGACTGTACACTTTGTCCAGTGAAACACCCACTACAGCATTGAATAAACTTGCAACAGAGAACTGGGCTCACTAACAGAAGAGCTGGAGCAGATGCAGCACTGAAAATAATCTCACACTTGCAAAGAATGATTTATCATGACTGTCTAGCAAGATCATCCTGTTCTCTCATAAAAACACTCCTTTATATTTTTTTTTAAATTTGAGATACTCAGCTGAGAAAAAAAAAAAAAAAAAAAGATGTGATGGAAGAAACAGCATGCAGGGAGCAAGGATGTCTAACAGGCAGCAGAATTTTCACCTCAGTGCTGGTGGCTTTGACTTGATGCCTGTCATGATGCCTTGGGCATGGAAAATGGTGCTGTTGAGCTGCAGTGTAGGACCAAGTTGATTTGTCCATTCCAGGAGACTGAGGGATGTTGTGGCAGTTGGTCTCTTAGAAGAAAGTGCAAATCTTTCTGGGAAATAGCATATCTTTTCTACTCTGTTCTAGTCTATTCCTTTTTCTTGCATCTCTTTTGTCTTTAAAAGATTTAGGACCAATTTTGTATTATACTGTGAAGAAAAAGAAACATATTTTTCCTGTGCTTCGCTTCCTCTTATCTCCTGTCCCTCAGTCTGACTTTCTTTTCCCACTGGTTGGGTACAGATGAAGCCTGGGAGTTGCACATGGTGGTTCTTCATTTTTGACTGTACATCTCAAAGATTATTTTCTGGTGGTGTCAAGAAGCTTTTAAACCAGAATATTTCTTCTCTCCATTGTCATGCCTACATTTTTCCCATGGACCAAAGGAGCTCATAGATGTGCAGTTTGATGAAGACACAGTTTTGGATAAAATCAGTGCCATGTGACAAAGTCCTGCCAGGTGGGAGTGGCTGTGGTGTCATCTTCTCTCTGGCACTGATTTTCAGAGGGTTTGCTGTGGTGCTCCTGTTCAGTACCCTGGGAAGAGAGGAGCTCCGTCCTTTGTCCTTGCCTTGGAAAGGCTGGGGAGTGCCTCCTTCAGGCTGTTATGGAAAACAGGCATTGAGGGTAAAGGCTGAGGAAGAGCTTGGAGCCAAATGTACAGTTATTGAGGGAACCACGGCTCCTTTTGGGAATTGTGCTCTGAGACGCTCTGGTTTAGCTCATTTCATAAATAAAGGTATCCAAGCACAGCTGATGTACTTCTGCGTCCATCTCATTCATGCCTTCAGTGGGCTGAAGATCCATTTCATAGAGTCTTGGAATGGTTTGGGTGGGGACAGACCTTCAAGCTCATCTCATTCCAAAGCCCTTGCCATGTGCAGGGACCATTTCCACTGTCCCAGGTTGCTCCAAACCCCATCCAACCCGGTCTTGAACTCTTTCAGAGTTCCAGGGGCAGCCACAGCCTCTCTGGGCAACCTGTACCAGGGCCTGGCCAGCCTCACAGGGAAAAATTTCTTCCTAACATCTAATCTACATCTCCTGTCTGTCAGTTTGAAGCCATTCCCCCTTGTTCTATCACTCCATGCCCTTGTCCAAAGTCCCTCTCCTCTTTCGTGGTGCCCCTTGCAGGCACTGGAAGGGCTCTAAAATCTCCTTGGGGCCTTCTCCAGGCTGAATAATCCCAATTCTCTCAGCCTTTCCTCATAACAGAGGTGCTCCATCCCTCTAATCATCTTTGTGGCCTCCTCTGGACTCGCTCCAACAGCTCAATATTATATTTGGTCTTCTCTAGATCACTGGACCTTCTCTGTTTGAATAGGCCTGGATCATGCACTTGAAGAGCAGCCGAACAGCTTAACTCATGTTTTGCCCAGCTCAGCAGAAGTGGGAGGATGTCCACTGCTTTTGCTGTGCCTTAATGTCACTCCCAGCCAGCCCAGATATGGTCTTGCACTGTCATGAGTACAGCTGACAGCACAAAGTGGAGCCAGGAGTGCTGGAACAGCATGTGGGAATGCAAACATAACCTGTGGGAATGCAAACACACTTTTCCATGCACACAGTGGGGTGCCCTGGGCTCTCATGATTATGAGGCCATGGGCAAAGGGTAAAAAGTGACCTGAGTGACTAAAGGAAAGAGGATGAAGGGAGGGAGCCAAAAGGTGAGGAGGTGATGAGGACAAAATGGGATAGTGAGGTTTAGCTGGGAAGAGCGTGTGCAAGAGCAAAACAGCTCCTGTTGTCAGAGGAGCCCCTCAGGGACCACTGAGACAATCAGCACTTTTGGGTGTCAGTGACACCAACAAACTGTGCTGAAATCCTGGCTGTGGGGAAGAGGATCCTGGACCTTCCTCTTTACCTAGAGGACATCACCCTCTCCTTTCACCTGACCCCATGCTGGGAAGCCCCAGGTCCATGAGAAGAGTAAAGCTTGCAGAAAGGGACCCAGCAGGGAATGACTGAGGAGGTGAGAAGATGAGCATTAAAGCTGCAAGGAGCCATAGAATCATTGGTTCATTTAAGTTGGAAAAGACCTTTAAGGCCATTGAGTCCATACATCAACCCAGAACTGCCAGATCTCCCAAAAAGCCACCTTTGTAAGTGACACAGCTATGTCCCTTTTAGATACCCCCAAGGATGGTAGATACCCCTGGTCTGGGCAGCTTGTTCCAGTGTTGGACAACCCTTTTGGAGAAGAAATTTTCCCTATTATCCAATTTAAACCTCCCGTGGTGCAACGTGGGGCCGTTTCCACTTGTCTTGTCTTTCGTTACTTGGCAGAGGAGACTGATCCCCACCTGGCTCCACCCCTCCTGTCAGGGAGTTGCAGAGAGCAAGAAAGTCCCCCCAAGACTCCTTTTCTCCAGGCTGAGCTCCCCCAGCTTCCTCAGCTGCTCCAGCCCTTTCCCCAGCTCTGTTCCCTTCAGTGCCAAAGCCCAGATGTTGAAAACTCCCCACCCCATTTCCAGCCATGGCCAGGTTCAGTGTGGCTCTGGGGTGATTTTGTGCACTAAAGCCAAAGTGCAAAATCAATATCACCTCCAGGCATGTCTGGCCTGGACTTGGCCCACCCCAGCCCTCAAAACACCATTTACTAGAGCACAAAGAGATTGGAAACCAAAGGATGAAGCAAATCTGAGTGAGCAGCTGCCTTCTTCAAGAGTATTGATGTGTTTGAGGAGATGGATTCATCAAAGGGCACTGAAATACATCCTCTGCTTGCAAACAAACTAGCACAGGAAAGGAGCCCACCCTTCTCTTTCCTTTGCATGACACTAGATGACACTAAAATGTCGTGACTGACCTGGCAGCAGCCAACTAAAGGTCACTGTTAAAGGCTCATCATGACTGGGGAAAGCTGTCCAAATGCCCACACAGTTTGGCATCAAATTGTGGCCTTCTCTATGCAATTCAGAAAACTTCTACAGCTGCTAGTGGAGAAAATAAATACAGATTGTTCATCTGAAGACTTGGAAATAAGAAAAAAGTCCTTATTGAGCTCAGCCACTCTGCTTTAACACTTTGTTTCTGCATTGTTTGTGTCTGATGGAAACAAAGCACGTTTCCATCTGCGTGTCAAATTACAGACTTACAATTTCTGTGTAGAAAACACTCCAGAGCCAAGAGCAGTTACAAAGGCCAACTGTGAAACAGTAGGAAAAAAAAAAAAGAGTCAACACCATTTATTATTCACATATTGCATTACAAGTGTCTCTTATCAAACTCAGAGCATAATTTATATTATTCATGTAGAAACTCAACTTCAACACCACATGGAAAGAAAAGCTAAATACGTGTGTGACGGGTGCAGTGACATCCTGATCAAACGTCGAGGCTCGGGCCGACACGCAGCCCCACGACCCAAGGGATTTAGTGCAGGAGGGACAAGCCCAGCGCCCGCTTTTGCCCAGTACAACCACTCTACTGGCGATTCTTTATTGCTGTAAAACACGACAGGGATGGTTCCACGGGTACCAGCTTGCAAAGGACTGGGGAACACGTTGGGAGGCCAGCCAGGCATGGCCAAACTGGCTTTCGGGGACAGTTGGAAGTGCATCTGTTCCAAAGGCAGAGTGACACAGATCTCCTCTCCCTGTGGCTGTGGATATTGTGTTCATCATCTGAAAGACCAGTTTCCAGGCAGCAATACCTCACTGGTCTGCTTCAAGAATGATGGAGTCAGACTAGACCTTTAGTAGATGCCTGTCCAATCATTGCTTGCCCTCCGAGCATCTACAGATATCCTTCTCCAAGTCTCCTTCATCCTCTCTGGTGTCTCAAGGAAGCTCTCCAGTCTTCTGCTCCTGAAGATGAGAAGGTAAGAGGAAGAGGTGAGACTGTTTTCATCCCCAATTCAGACACTTTTTTTCTTTGCCTTAAACTTGCAGCTTTAGACATTTTTTTTCCTTAAATTCAGAGTTCTCTGTACCCACCTCATCCGGGGATTGGTCGTTCCCTGTGTCATCTGCCAGTTCAACACCGCGGGTCTCGGGCAGCAGGATGCAGAACAGGGATACCACCACAGGGATGCTCCCAAAGATGGCCATGGGGATGGCCCGGTGGTACTGGTCCAGGGGGATGATCAGCGGGGCCAGGATCCCAGCCACCCTTGCCATGGTCGAGCACAGGCCCACACCCGTCTGCCTGCAGGAGCAAGGAGCAGCAGGAGGTGTGGGCAGAGGTCAGCACCTCCTGGACTGAATGTGGGCATGAGGGCAACTGGGCTCTTGCCCCATCACCACTGCTTGCCAGGCCAGCGGGAAGCCCTGATGTGTGGGGATGCCTCACCTGAGGATGGTGGGGAAGAGCTCAGCGGCGTAGACGTAGGAAGTGGAGAAAGCAGCCGTGGATGTGAATTTGCCAATGACGGCCAGGACAGTGATTGCCACGGGTTGGTCTGAGGGGAGGAGCAGAGACCAGCATTGTAATCTCCAGGGAAATGGTACATTTGGGACCAGAACTCTCTGCAGTGGGATTTCTTGGGACAGCCCTTTCTGGTGGATTTACTAAGCAAACCTACCACCTGACCCACTGGATATTAGTTCCAGGATACCCTTACCTGAAAAATACACTCTGGCAAAGAGAACCCAGATTTCTCCTGAGGCCTTGGGCATTTTCTAGATCTGCAACTGAAGTGAGGTGCTGAGCCACCACAGGGGTTTGGGGAGTGCTCAGTTGGAAATGCCACATCCCTGAGCTTGAAAGTATTGGGAAACCCCAGTGTTTCCTTCAGCCTCACTCACAGCACTGGCACAGCAACAGGGGTGGAGTATGGACTGCGGCACAAACAGATGAGGGGGAGTGGGCATTTGCTTTTTCTCTTCATTTAAAAAAGGGAGACATGGTGGCTTTTAAAGCACCTCTTCTGCTACACCTTTCTGCCAGGAGGTGGTGATGTCTGGTGGGTGGTGGTGTCTAATGGACCCTGCCTGCCAAGGGCCAGGAGCTGTGGAAGAGCCAGGCCCAGCCCTGAGTGAGAATGAATCCAAGCTGAGAGGAAGCCAGCATGTGGGGATGAAGCACCCTGGGCTGTGGTGCTGGAGCCCCTGGGAGTGAGTGTGGCTCTGCCAGGCTGGGAGGATTGGTCTGAAGAGGGATAGGGATGAGCAGGGCTCTACCTGGCTCACAGGGCTTGGAAGGTTCACCTTCAGGAATGCCAGTGAGGATGATTGGTCTGAAGAGGGATAAGGATGAGCAGGGCTCTGCCTGGCTCAGCTCACAGGCTGGGAAAGTTCACCTTCAGGAATGCCAGTGAGGATGAGACACAGCAGGCCAGACAGCAGCAGGAGAATGCCCTGCACTTTCTTCCTCCCAAACCACTCCAACAGGAAAATGCAGGAAATTCGAGCTGGAAGCTCCACTGCCCCGAAGGCCAGCTGTGTCAGGTAGATGTCCAGACCAAAATCTGTCACGCTGAGGCTCAGCCCATAGTAGACAATGCTGTCTGCAAACCTGAATCAAGTAAAGCAGAAAAGAACATGACACTAGATGGCTATATGGGGTTTTATCACCAAAAATTAGAAAGGTTAGAACACACACAACTTTTTAAAACTCCCAACTGTCTCTGTTTTGCTTCTAGTCACCACCTGTGACAATTCTGTGGGACATATTTGCAGGAGATAAAGCAGAATGGATCCCCATATGGTCATCAACTTCCAGACTGACCCCAGAACTTCTGGATAGGCACAAAACTGCTCCAAGGCCCAGGGTTTTCCAAAGCTGGAGTTACTCAAGCCCTTCTAACAAAACCCACAGTATCATCTTGTTCCCATGCCCAGACAAGGTAAATATGGTTCACTATGGGGAGGTAAAATTATAGTAGATAAACACATACACATATATGTGTTCACCAAAATCACATTAATTTACAGTTCTTGTCACTCATCAAGCTCTTTTCTTTCACCTAGGAGTTTCAAAAAAGGAGACCAGGGAATATCTTACCAGACACATGACATGATTAAAGTCACCTTTCGCAGACTCTTCCGAAAGAGATCCAGTAAACTTCCAGACTTGGTCTCTTTCTCAGCCTTCAACTTCAAAACACAGGAAGACAAAGAGTCAAAGCAGGAAAAGGAAACCCATGTCCAGCTCCTTTTCCATCTGCAGTCCAAGGAAAGCCTTGGTGGGACAGGCCCATGACACCCCAAGTGCTCTGGGAGGGAGGGCAGCCTAGTGGGGCTGGGCTCCTGCCTCTGTGCTCTGGGTGCCCAGCACACGGGGTGGTGACTGACAGGTTCCTCAGGAGGAACCTTTCCCCAGTGTAGGAACTTCGGGGTGGGCAAGGAGGGTGCTCCCCTTCAGGCATTTCTGTATGGAAACACAGAGACTAAGCAGAGACCTTGTGCTCATCAGCCACACTCCTGCAATCCTCGCAGGAGAAAATCCAGGGGAGCATTTCAGTCCTTTCCATATGCCCAGGTGGACTCCAGAGAGCTCCAGGCTGAGCCTCAGCACAAGCTGGGCCTCTTCCCTGACCTTGTCCCTGTGTAGCTCAGCTGGAGCTGGAGTCCCCCACAGTCCATCCCCAAATCACCCCCCAGGGAATGCAGAGCTGTTTGTGGGATGAGCTGAGCTCCAGGGGCTGCTGCAAGGCCCAGGACAGTGTCTGAGGACAAGAACCCCACCAGTACCTGCTCCAGGAGCCCCGGCGGGAGGCTGCGCTTGTTGGTGGCTGCCGCCTTCTGCAGGACCTTCTTGGCTTCCTCGATTCTGCCTTTGGTCACCAGCCAGCGAGCTGACTCTGGGAGCACCCTGCCAGGAGGGGAGGCCAGGACACACTGCTGGGCCCTGCTCACTTCTCCCACAGCCCCTTGCTCTGGGACCACGGCCAGCAAACCGTGGCCACCACAGAATCAGACCCCAGAACCACCCAATATTCTGCCTTGGAAGGGACCCACATGGATCATCAAGTCCTACTCTGAAGTGAATGGCCCATGGGATGGATGGGTCTAAATACCCCAAATTCAGGCTCCAAATGCCCCATCTGGAGACCTGAAGCAAAGCAGCTGCTGCTGTCAGCAGGGCAGTGCCCCAGGGAGATGTACTGAGCTCTGCAGCAGCTCCTGCAGCACCTGCATTGCAATGGGAAAGACCCAGCCTGGTCCTGAGCTGCTGCTGCGTCCTCACTCACATCCCTCACATCACTGTTGTGTCTTTCCAAAGCTCTGCCCTGCTCCTGCTTACCAGATGTAGAAGGCAAGGGCAAATAAAGGAGCAGATCCTGCAATCTCCAGCAGCCTCCAGTTGCGAATCCCATAACTCAAGCCAGCCACCATCATCTGTCCAATGGCGAAAGCAGTGTGAGTACCCAGCAGTGCCTTTGATCGGTAGGAGATACCAACCCACTCTGTGGCTGAGAGGAAAAACAGAGGTTCAGCATCACCTTTTCAAAAACGTGTCAGGCTCTCTTTTGTTATTGTATCTTGTGAGGCCACATCTGTTGCCTCAGGGCAAGGGTTTCCCACTCACCCAGGGCCACCACAGTAATCATAATTCCTGCCACCGCAGCTCCTACGACAAACCTGAAGGCCATATACACATAGAAATGGGGCACAAAAGCAATCCCCAGGCCAAACAAGGCCTGGAGGAAGACGGAAATCAGAAAGACTCTCCGCCTGCCTATCCTGTGGAAGAAGAGAGAAGACACAGTTAGTATCTTGAGAGACCCCATGGGGATAGGGAAGAGGCCAGGTGGGATGCAAAGTGATTTGAGAACCAGAGGATGTTTGACATCCATTGAACAAAGCTCCTCTAAACATCGCAAGAAATAATGTGCAGGAAAAGCAGAGTTTCCACTGCTGACCCATCATGGTGCTGGCAACGCCTGAGACACCAGCAGGGGCTAAACTTGTGATTCCTGAAGAACCCCCACACAAAGCTGTATCTGCCTCTCTTTTCAGCCCTCACACATTTACAGACCTCTCAGGTGGCCCCAGATTCACTTTCTCAGGTAAGGGGATTGAGCCCTGTGAGGGGAGCAGTTCATGCTCAGTGCATGGACAGTCTACACCCTCAGCTGGGATGTTCCTGGGTGCTGGGCAGTGGCTCTGGGAAGGGAATATGTTTCCTCACCTGTCACTTAACATCCCAAAGAGCGTGGATCCTATGAGAAGCCCAGCCATGTAGACGGACTGGGAGACGTCATTCAGGATCGCCCTGTCACACACCAGATCAAACTGGAGGAAGGAAGACACAGATTCTGTTGCTTTTGACAGACCCCAGCTGCTTTCTGGGGGTAGGCAGCCTTTCTGGTCCATGGTGGATCCAGGATCTGGGTGCCTGAGCTCTTGCTCCAGCCCCTGAGAGCAGAGAACCCCTCACCAGGGTTTGAGCCCTTCATGGTGAGCACTTAGGACACAAATCGATGCTGGGACAGGCATATGAGGTGCTCAGCATGCCTCTGCATCCTGGCGCACCTCTCCTGGGTGCTGGGATCTGCAGGTTCCCCTCCAGCCCAAACATCCCTGAGTGAGCCTCCTGGCTGGCAAGTTTTGTTTAACATGAGACCTTGGGGTGAGAGCTGTTGTAGCTGTTGTTGGGATAAGTGGTACCATCTGGCTTCTCCGGCTGAAAAGGCAGCACAGGGTGGAAGGAGGAGAGCAGTGTTTTTTTCCGGTAAAGGAGGACCAGCATAGGAATGGGAAGGGATGCAGTAGCTGCTAAGAAGCCTCTAGAGAAGCCTTCTCTGAAATGGGCTTGGTTATTCAGGGACACCAAGGAGCCTTTGAAAATGCCAGAGGCTGGACTTTCTCCTCTGTTCCAGCTCAGAGGAAGGTACTTGTGAAAAAGTGCTGGAACTGGGAGATAGGAAAGGAGGTAGGAGGAATGAGGGAAAGTGAGAAAGGAGCAAAGACCCACAGAGGGAGAATCACAGAATCGTTTAGGTTAGAAAAGATCTCCAGGATCATCAAGTCCAACTTTTGACTGACCACCATCTTTTCGACTAGAAGATGAGAGATAAGGCAGAATAGAGAAATTGAGGATGCTAATAAACAAGATCTTTGTTCAACTGCATGCCCCATGAGATATCCTGCTGCAGCCCTGAAGGTCTCTGGAGATATCAGTGACAGAAATATCAATTAAAAGCACTTGGAAGGTAAATGTCTTTCACAAAGAAGATGATGTGAGTAGAACCAGGCTGAAGAATATGGGAAACTGTGGCAGGGAAGCCCAAAAGGTCCCTCCAGGCAGATACAGCATAGATTCAAGGGTCTGGGTACTGGAAAAGGGACAGATGGTGGGCAGAACATGTGCTGGACTCACACCCCCACTGTCACTGCCTATGCCCTCCCCAGGCATCTGCATCGTGGCCTTCCTGCAACAACCTCCCAAGGATTACAGCTGCCATCTGTGTGATGGAGGTGAAATCCTCCAGCAAACCTCAGTCCACCCCAGCTGCACCACAGTCAGGCACCAGCTCTAGGGGAACTGGGGCCATTTGGGTGTCCCACCCCCTCCTTTCCACACCCCCAGCACATCAAAGGGCGATTACAGACCTCGGTGAGCAGGGATGGTGGCTGCGCTGAGGGGTACACCCAGCCACTGCTGCACTTCTGCGTGTCATTCAGGCCGTAGGCCACGATGGAATCCAGGTCCCAGTCCACCGGGGAGTACATGGAGCACTGCTCGAACTCCCCGTCTGCTCCCCGGGGCAGGGTGAGGTTCAGTTGCTCTTCCTCTGTCAGGTTAGGGCCGACGGCGCGGATCCAGCTGGTGTCACAGTGGTAAGGCACTTCCACAACCATGAACAACTGGACAACCATTTGGAAAGGATTGAGAAGTAGTGGAAGGGAGAGGAGCAGGATCAGCAGTTTCTGATACAGCCCACACTCCCCCACTGCACTTAAAAGATCTCCAAACTCAGCCATGGCGAGCACCTCTGTGGCTAGGCCGCACTGGTACCTGTGGCTTAAATAGGCAAATATTAATGTTTAAACTGTGTGAGCACTAAACCCCTAATCCGGTGTGATAAAACGAGCACCTGTACTGGCACGCCAGTCCATTATGATGATACCCTGCAGTCCTCCAGGCTGTACTTTGTCACCAGCCATTCCCTCCCTGCTCTTGGGAACAGAACAAAGGTGCCAGAGCATTGCCACCCTTGGAGATAGGATAGTGACAGCTTGTCCTTTTCCAGCCTGCGATAGCCTCTTGAAGGCAGCTGTGCTGCAGTGCAAAGTTTTTGTCTGAGGCATGAAGTTGGGATTCTGCAAGTGAGGGTTAATTTTACTCCGTGTGGTGAAGCAAAAGGAGTAAATTTGCTGCTCCCATTAATGGTTTAATGGCTATATAACCCATCCTAGAGACCATAGGGAAGAGAAGTAGAAGAACACTTCTCTGGACCAGGAAATATGGCCGGTAGTCTGGTAGACTTGGTCTTGACAGTTGTATCCCAGGCTGTCCATTTTCATTTGTAGAAACCCTGGTTAGTCATAAAACTGGGTCTAAACTGTGATGTCTTGGGGAGAATCCTAAAATAGATCTGGCTTAGAGAGTACCCTTAGGGAAAACAGCACATTACACACAGAGACACACAGAGCACACAGGATCTGGGAAATGACACCAGCTTGGCTTTGCCTGAGGTTCTGATGTCACTTGAAAAGCAGATTGACCTGATTTCTGCTGTACATCCGAGCTGCTTCCTGGGTAGACTCCCTGAGTGGGTTGTGTCTTTATTCCTGGTAAACTGGGTAGCTGGATTGCCCTCAATGTATGAAATTTCATGTGCAATTTGGCAAAGGTCTCCTGGCTGTTTCACCAGAGCTGGAGACGTCACTGACCTGCTCATTTCGTGTGTCACCTCAAATTCTTTGTCCTTCTTTGTCCACTCTCAATGCTGATAGTACATCTGAGCCTCCAGCAAAGTCACTGAGGGGTCATACAAGCCTGGATTGGTGTTTCATGGGTGGGAACGGCACTATTATGTTTATGGAAGTGGGAAAAGGGGTAGAACACTGGATTTTAAAGCATCACCCCCCTAAGCTGGAGTGGGCGAGTGAGATCATTACTGGTCAGTGCTATTGGGAGTAAAGAAAGAGAGGAGTAAATGCTACACAGAGTTGTGTAAATCCAGCACTGTGCACGCAGCCTCTGCACACACCTGACAGCCAAACATCACCCAGCTCTGCCTCCACATCCTTGGATGAGAGCGCTTGCTGTTATTCAGAGACGTTCCTTCAGCAGGAGGCTGAGCTACACGACCTCCAGAGGTTCCTTTTACCCTAAATCCATCTCTGGCCTTTTTGTGGGATGACTTGGCCTGAGGAGATCTGCTGCTGCAGAGTCATTTTGACCCTGCCCTGCCTTCTCCATCAGTGTGCAACAAGCCCAAGCCTTCAGGCTTACCCTGTTGTGTGTGGCTCATAGTCTTCCCTCCCATTGCTCAGCCCCCAGCATCTCCTGTAGCAGAAGTCAGGTTTCTGACTATAAAACCTCCTTGGGGGTGACCCAGACCTAAGTGAGTCTCACGTGCTAATGCAGATGTGACTCCTTCCTTAGAGCTGTTCTGCCAGCCATCACCAGACAGGCTCTTCTGAAGCCCTGGGAAAGCTTCATCCCTTTGTCACCCTACGATGACATTTCTCAAGGAAAGATATTGTTTTCATATCTGTCTCTGTCACCTGGGGCTGAGTGGGTCAATCCCACATGGTGGAGATCTCTCAGGGACAAAGGCTGGGGCAGCCCTGCAAACCTCTGTTTCCTGGAGCCCCCAGCATAGGGATTTTGGGCTTATTTCTCTCTGTCCACAGCTCTGCCCAGGTGGATTACTCAGGTTTGCAAAGCCTCTTGGAAATGGAGAAGCCTCTATCAGGGGGCCTCAGAAACCAGCAGGTCTCAGGGAAGGCCTGAGATGGGCAGCTGGAAAACCTGTACATCCATGTCAAGGACGAGGGAGAGGGAGCATCCTAGAGAGAAGCTCAGAAAGAGAAACCACTGCCTGGAATGAGGCCTAGTGCAGGAAATAGGGCATTGATGCACTAATTCATGGACTTGGCTTTTCTCGGTACATCAGGAGTGACTGAGTGGCTGGAGACCCCTTTGGACACCTCTGTTTTGGGGTGAATTGTGGGGAAATGGATTCATACCCACTGACTGTGGTGCTTCTGCATTTTCCTTCCTCCTCCTAGAGCTGGCAGGGAGAGATCAGGTTTATGGGTGCCTTCGGGTAGTGACAACTTGTCTGGGACATCCCTCTGAGCACCTTTTGCACAGGTGATAGGGCCACCTGCTTCCCACTGCTCCAGTGAGAAGTGTTTGATCTCTGCAAGCCTCCTCTGCATCTCCAAGCACAGCCTGGCTGTGTTTCAGGCACAGCTCTGAAATGGCAGTGCCTCTATCCCGAGCCCCTTGACCCACCCCAAGGTGAGACTGACTTCAGCCCAGGATAAGTCATATAAATTTCAAGGATATCCCCCCTTTCCCTGATTTATGTTGATTCAACAGTTTCCCTGCACAGAGCACTTGACACTGCTTTGCAGCACATGCAGTCATTAAGCAGCTTTATTCCTTCAGAAAATCTGACAGAACCAGGGTTATTTTGGCACTGGTGAGGCAGGAGGTTGTTGGGGTATTTTATTTCATGTTATTTTATTTTATTTTATTTTATTTTATTTTATTTTATTTTATTTTATTTTATTTTATTTTATTTTATTTTATTTTATTTTATTTCACTTCATTTTATTTCATTTTAAAATTTTATTTATTTTATTTCATTTTATTTCATTTTATTTCATTTTGTTCTGTTTTAAAAATTAATCATTTTAACACCTTTATCTGTTTTTTTTTTTTACAGACAGCTGATTAAAACATGTGAAATGATATGCTCTATGACCCTTTTCATATAGCACACGTGTTCATGCTCTGACCCTCTGGGGTTTCTCGCGAGCTTGTTTATCATTAGTATAATTGTTAACTCCTGTAACATTTATGCCATGTAATATTTATGCAAAAGGTAGCCAGGGAGGATCAGAGTGCAATGGCACAGGGACTGCAGATGTAGCAATGTCCTCACACCCCAAGATTTCAAGACATCAGCATTCATTTCCCTCCTCTACCTGACCTTGGCAAGGTCATTTCACTTTTCTTTGCTCATCATTTTACATCTGATTTCAAGAATCACTTTTGGTCCTGTATCAGCTAATTTGTGCTGCAGGGGAGGGGTGTGTGTCTTTCTTAACCTTTTTTTTTTCACCTATATAAAGAACTCCTTCTCTGAAAGGTCATAATTTAACATCTCAGAGTCTTCGGAACACAGACAGTCATAATCTTCAGCTCCTGATGCTTTTCTGCTCCTGTTCATTTTTTCAGAAGCCTCCTGGCCTGTTTTGGTTGAATCAACACCAAAATGATCAAAGACACCCTGATTAGAGGTTTCAGAACCACTGTTGGTGAACATGTATGGAAAATTGGGAAAATTGTCTTCCTGTGTGGGGAGATGCTTTCTCGTGGAGCCTTCAGCACTGAGACCCACCCCAAACATTTCTTCTGTTGCCTTCGGAGCCTGGCACTGTGGATCCAACTGCAGCAGGAGTTCACAGCTCTGAATCCCTTCCAGCTCTCTGATATTAATCTCATCCTGCCCATCAAGAAGTGAGAGGCTGGAGGTGTCCCACAGCTCTAGTGAGGCATTTGTTTCTGCTGAGATTTCCTGGAATAAACCTGAAGGATTTGGGTCAAAGAAAGGTGGAGTTTCTGCCTGTGAGTTTTGCAGATCTGAATTTAGAGTTTTACTTGCTACGCTGGGAAAACCTTGTCCTCCAGAAAAGAACAAGTTATTGTCTCCCAGATAATCCATGTTGCCGAACTGAAGCTCAGCTTCCCTGGGCAACTTTTCTGAATTGCCTGGTGAAAAAAATATCCCATCCTGTGCCACTGTGTCCTGGACATCCAAACGCAACAGGTTCTGGGTTTCTGGCAGATGAGCATCATGGTGATTCTCTTCCCTGATGAGGTTTTTGCTGTTGCCAGCTGCAGGCACGAGCTCTGGAGGAGGCTGTCGAGGGTTTATTCCACCTCCTGAGATTCCTGCAGCTTCTTTCTGATTTTCCTGTCCTGGCAGGAGAGGTGGCCAACAGCTGTCCTGTTGCTGCCAAACCTGACTATTTAAAGACAGGTGGGCATGAATGTCAAGTTCAGTTCTCTCTCGTTTATCGTTGTGTGACATGGCTGTGCCAGGGGTTGACAACAGGACATCAGTCTCCTTGCCCTCAGCAGAGCCTGAGAATCCTCCAGAGCTCTCCTGGATATGTTTAGGGAACTCCTCCCTCTTTCCAGGCTGTGGCAGCTGATCATTCTTGGAGGCCTTTTGCTTTGCTGGGCTGGAGGAGCTGAGGAGGCCCTGGGCCTTTTCTGGCCTACCATTAATATTTGCTTGTTCTGAGGATCCTCCAGGTTTTTCTTGTGGAATTTGCTTCTTCTCTGAGGAGTGACCAAACAAAGTGGCAAGGGCTGACTGGGGCTTTGTGGCTTTCTTCTGGGTTGTAGTTTCTTTCTTGAGAGCTCTGCCTTTGTCTTCAGAGCCAAAAAGGGTAATGAAGGGGTTTTTCCCAAACTTGAAACCTTTACCTGATGTCTCTCTACAGGCTGGACTGCTTCTGGCCTCCTTGCTCTGGGCACAAGTCTGTGACATAGGCACAGTGCTTTTCTCTGGGAGTTTCAGATCCACTTTTTCTTCACCTACTGGATGGCCTCCAGATTTGTCCAAGGATTTATTCGGTTTGGAATATTCTGATGTCTTGGCTGGTTGGTGGGAAATGTGCAAGGTGTTTTCACTAAGAATTTCCCTGGAATCCTTTGACTTGGAGTTGTTGACTTCATCACCATGTGAGGGGCAAGTGGCACAAGTTCCTTTGAGAGGTGTGTCTGTTGATACTGGAAAACCACTGCCAGGTGATTTAATACCATGTTTCCAAATACCCTCATGAGTGTTACGTTTCAGTGGGCCACATGTGTCCTGAGGTTCTATTTCTTGTAAAGAGGGCACATTGTGATCTGTCTTATCTGGACAAGCACATGAAGAGACTCTGCTCTTTTCAGCGTCATTTTCCTGAGATGTATGCTCAGGACTGGGCTCTCCCAGAGACCCTGACATACTTGTTTTTATCTCTTTCTTTGTCTTCTCAAATTCTGTCCCTTTGCTCTCAGTTCCAGGCAAATCACTCATGCTGGATGGCTGCATATCTTCCCCCAAAATTACTGGCATCTGTTTCCCAGGGAACTCACTGGTTTTTGCCTTTGATTTCTCATTCAGCATTTCAGTGATATCAGGTGACACACCCAGCCCGCCTGGCTCCAGGGAATCAGAAGATACGGAAGAGGTCCTCGACACACCAGAGGGGGAATGGGCTTCTTCAGGTTCATTGTCGGGGGGATCAACACCCTCAGCTACACGTTTTAGCTCTGTAGTTGTGGTGTTTCTCGTTTTAGGCTCTCCTGGCATGTGACTAGTCTGTGTACTGTCCATTCCTTCTCCAAGGTGATGTTTGGCCCCTGCAGTCAGTTCAGGTTTGTCATCTGTCACTGTGCCTCCTTTGCTGGGTGTGCTCACAGACCCACAGACCTTGTTTTGTGTCACTGGGACCTCTGTGGCAGGGAGGATGCAATCCCCTGTGCCCCCCAGGTACATCCACGAGGTGGGTTTGGTACTGTGGCGTGTGGGGTGGGAGGCAAGCGAGCCACGAGGCAGGGATTTCACAGGCTCCAGGACTGGAGGGAGGGAGGCACAGGCAGGGCCTCTCTTCAGCTGGGCTTGGCCCTGCTGGATTGCAGCCACTCTCTGAGACACCTTCCCCCCTCGCTTCCCCTCAGGCACATCCCCATCCCCAGTGTCTTCACAGCCTCTCTGCTCTCTGTTCTTGGGCCAGGAGCACCCTTGCTCTCTTTCCTTGCTGTAGGTGATTCCAGGTAAGAATCTTCCCCTCTCCTCTGCTCCCTCCTGACCCCTGAGCCCCATCCTGCCTGCCCTGCTGCCTGCAGCCTGGTAGGTTTGTAGGCTCAGTGCAGGCTTTTTCCAGGAACACACTCCATTTCCAGCTTTTCCATCTACAGCCAAGGCTGGTTCTGAAGGTGGCCACACTGTTCTGAGCTTGTTCCCTAAGAGGACAGACCTGCTGTTTCTGTGCTCAGCCAGCTCACGTTGCACATTGAAGGATGTGGGTTTCCCTCTTGTTTCAGTGTTTTTGGTTTTGTTACAGTAGTCCCGGGACTGTGGCCCATCCTGAATGTGGTGGTGCTCCAGCCTTTCCATCTCACTTCTGCTTCCAGCTCCAGCCATCAGCTTGTAGTGGACTCGGCAGTAAAACACCCCGTGGAGGGCAGCATAGTTTTGCAAGCTGGAAAACACACATTGGCACAGCTGTCAGTGGCTGTGTGGGAGGGGAGCGGTAGCACTGATGGACAGGCGTTCAGCAAAATCATTTTTCAGTGGGGAAGGGAGGAGGGGATTGAAGAATGAAACCTTTCAAAAGTAGCGTTGGCTTTCTCAGAATATGTTTGATTTTTCTTTCAAACACCAAAACACGTGAAAAGTTAAACATTTCCTTGCAATGCCTCTGGGGGCTGTAGCTCGGGTTATGTGCAATCCCTTTCTCACACCAGCACTTCATCTCTGCCCCTGTATGCACAGCGTGGACCTTATGAGTAAAAGTGCCCAGGGCTCCCATGACACAACAACTGCAGGATGGGAAGAAATGCCTGCAGAGCTGGGGGGCAACAGGATTTCAGGCAGCCTCTTGGGAGGTGGCTGTCTCAGAGACTGACAAGCTGGAAACAAGCCAGCACTGTGCCCTTGTGACAGGGAAGCCAAATACATGGTGGGCTGCATGGCCAGGAAAAGTGACTGTTCCTCTACATTTGACTTTTGTAGGATTCCATGTGGAATACTTTGTCCAGTTGTGGGCTCCTCACAGCAAGAAAGCCATTGATGTACTGGAAGGAATCCAACAAAAAGTCACCAAAGTGGTGAGGGATCTGTGCCATCTGAAGAGAGGCTGAGACCTGGGTTGGCCAGGTGCTACCAGGAGAAAGTTAAGAGGGAGAAGTTCAATGTTCTGTGTCTTTTTTATGGGAGGTTATGGAGAAGACAGGGCTGGGCAGTGACAGGACGAGAGGCAATGAGAGCAAGTTGTAACACCGGGAATTGTGATGAGATACAAGAAAAACCATTTTCACCAATGGTCGGATGTTCAAAGAGGGGCCCCAACTGAAAGACTGTGTAACCCCCATCCTCGATGCCATTCACACCTCTCCTGGACCTGTTCCTGAGCTCCTGCCCTCCTTGGGCCTGCAGAAAGCTGGGTGGAGAATTTCAGAGGTGCCTTCCAGCCTACCTGACTCGATGTGATGCTTGGGGACATGGTTTAGTGGTGGACAGTGTTGGGTTAATGGCTGGACGCCATGATCTTAAAGGCCTTTTCCCACCTTAATGATTCTGTGGTTCTGTGAACACACAAGGTGCTCAAATGTCTCCTTCAAATACATCCCCCATCAGTATTCCCAAACTGCATATATTTACTGCAGTTTCAGCTCACCCTTGCACCACCATCCCTGCAGATTCCTGATCCACAGGTGTCTGCAGCCTTGAGGTGGGCAGACTTCAGCCTCCAGTGACGGACAGGGAGATGGAATCAGGGAGATCGTCTGCCCTTTTTCTCGTTTCCTGAGTGCTGCTCTGTTGGAATTATCCTTGGGCAATTGTGATGGAAATTGCTTGGACATCCCTTAAAAATAACTGCACCTGAGTCCTACCACTCACCTCAGCTTCTTCCCGCAGACCTGACAGCAGAAACACGAGCGGTGCACACAGACCTTGTCAGTGACCACATGCTCCATGGGGTAGACAGGCTTCAGGCAGGAGGCACACATTTCCTTCAACATGGGCTGAAGAAGGAGAGATTGTGGTTAAACAACTGAATCATGACCACCTGGAAGTGCATCTGCAAGGTAATTTACTGAATCTCCTACTTTCGTTACATTTTCTTGTTGTTCTTATGCAGATCTGTTGTGCGAGTTCAGATTCCTGTCTGACTCAATTTACCTGCCATCTTAAATGGGTCAGTGTTAATTTTCTGTCAGGACAGAAAGACAGATGACCCTTGGATCTCTGATGAAAAAAATACATTCTTTTGACTGAGAGTAAATAATTCAATCAGTTGAACCATCAAAAAACCTTGAGTGAGGTGAGAAATGTTGCTCTGACTCAAAAACTCCGAGCAACTCCTGGAATCTCTGAAATCTTATGGCTGCTCACACAGACACATAGTCCAAACCCTGGAAAGGCAGCTCATATCAGCATAAAGTTTCCACAGCTCCATGAATCTGGTGGTTTACTCCACTATGTTTACTCGCTGGATTGTGTTGTGTGCCATGACCTGATTCCTCAGACACCTCTTTATGCTAAAAGCCCAGAGAATCTCTCTGGAAAGCATTGCCAGCACCAGCTGTATCAGTGGAGAGAGAGAGGGAAAAAAGAATCGTGGCTTTCAGCCCAGCTGCAGAAATAGCTTCAGGTACTTTGCACGGTCAAGTGACCCAGAGGATGCAGGTGGCAGCGAGGATGTCTCTGTGCACTCCTCACTGTGCTGCACAGCAGAGGCTCAGCTTAGCTGGTGTGTTAATCTGAAAATTCAGGTCTTTCCAAAGCAGAAGGAGCACAGCTGAGCCCAGCCGCACTCTGACAGGTCAGTGCTCTGAGTACTGACACTCCCTCACACCAGGGCAACTCTGCCTCTTTGTAAGGGATTGTTTGCCACAGTTTTGCTGGTGCTCTCTGATCCCTCTGGCTTTTTTTCTATATACTCTCACCCTGGTTTGCAGTGTTGTCAGCTCGCAGAAAAGGAAAGCTTACTTTCTGCTCTCATGTGGAGTAGGCTGATGGCCAGATTTTAGCTTTGACCAGAGTAAACCAGTTGGCGTCCAGAGAAGCTGTGAATGCCCCATCCCTGGAAATGCTCAAGGCCCGATTGGATGGGCCCTGAGCAACCTGGTCTAGAAGAAGATGTCCCTGCCCATGGCAGGGCTTTGAAATTAGGTGATCTTTATGGTCCCTTCCAACCCAAACCATTCTCTGACTCTGTTTCTATGAAACATGAAAGGTGTTTCTGTATCTCAAGAGATGACTTGGCATGAACAAGAATAAGAAGAAGATAGGGAACAAGAAAATTGTCTTTTACTTGCAACACACACCTGCAGGACCAATTTTTAACTTTTTAATTTTTTGACTTTAACTTCATTTTAGGTGAACATACCGTTAAGGTCAGGTCATCTTTGTTTCCCTGTGACAAGTCTTTCAAGAAGATGAGTTTAACATCTTCAGGTTTCTTCCTTCTTTTTAGAGGGAAGCATACAAACAAAATCCCTGCCTTTCCTTCAGTCTGCAATGATTCTAGCATCCCTCTGCTCTTCCAGTCCTCTGCAGAGGGCAGACCTTAGGAAGTGTAAGTGAATCCAGATATAATGGGTGTACAAATTCCCAGTATACTGAGTGGAGATCCAGTTAAGAGAATCTAGAGGATGATGCATCTACCCTAAAACAGGCCCATGGCGCTGTACAAAATCAATCCATTTGCAAGGTGAATTTCACCACTGTGGCTGCAGAACTTCCTCTGATGGTGACGAGCTCTCACCCAGCACAAGGGGCTGTGCCCTGGCAGAGGAGAGAGTAACTAAACATGTCAGTGTTGTATAAGAAAAAAATGCTTTCCTTTAATCACAACCAAAGAAGGAAGCAATGCTGTTTAGCAAACAAACAGGAGCTTTCTCCTCTGAACTGGGAATGAATGTCTGTACTCCTGGAGTGGGTCTCTAAAGTGAGATAACCTTTTATAGGGGATACTGGTCTCTTTCACAGGGGCATTTATTTTCAGTGCTCATTGTCTGATGCATGGCAAATACTCTTGCTCTTCAGAGGTGTATTTGTCAGCTCGGGGAATAAGCCTTCCTAATGGTCTGGAAGATAGAGAGGTGATTAGAAGCAATTGAATGGCACTGTGGGCAAGGAAATTATCTTAAGTCTTCTGTGAAAAGCAGTTACAGGGTGTTCCTGGAAGGCTCTTGCAGCACTCTGCTGATTACTGCGGTGCTGAACGTTGCAACTGGATTATGGCTTATCAGTTGTTGCCTTTTTTTCCTTGTGTGAATTAAAATCTTTATATAGTAGGAGAAGTCATCCTGAAAATGCCTGTGTTATTGATAAGGGGAGAAGCTGGGGAAGGGTCTGGAGCACCAGGTTGATGAGGAGCAGCTGAGGGAGCTGTGGGGGCTTAGCCTGGAGAAAAGGGGGCTCAGGGGGGAGCTTCTCACTCTCTGCCTGACAGGAGGTTGTAGCCAGGTGGGGGTCGGGCTCTTCTCCCAAGTAGCAAGAGATAGGACCAGAGGAAATGGCCTCAAGTTGTGCCAGGGGAGGTTTAGATTGGGTGTTAGGAAATATTTCCTCTCAGAAACGCTTGTCAGGCATTGGAACAGGCTGCCCAGGGCAGTGGTGGAGTCACCATCCCTGGAGGGATTTAAAAGACGTGTAGATGTGGCCCTTGGGGACAGGGTTTAGTGGTGAACTCAGCAGCGCTGGGTTTATGGTTGGACTCGATGATCTTTGAGAGCTTTTCCAACCTTAATGATTCTGTGATTCCATGGTGAGCATGAATCTTTGACTGGAGGCTGAGTGTCCTCAGGGAGGCCAGTGACTGAGGGAAGGGCAGTACTTTTGGTGGGCACTCCAAATGTGACCTGTTTCCTGTCCACTGCTGCAAGAGAACCAGATCTGCAGCTGAACTTGTGCTTTGACCCTCAGGGAGGTACAGTTCTGACAATACCAACTGTCCTCTGTCCCCTGGTCCAGGTAACTCTCCCAGCCTGTTCTTTTTGAAAATACATACTGTGTGAGAATGCAGAGACCCACCAGGGCAAAGAACAGTGAACAATGTCATATCTTGTACCCAAAAATCACAGAAAATCTGTGACAACTCATTTGGGATCTGATAGTTTGTGTGTGCTCTGCTGGTTTATTATTGCAAAGTCTGAAGCACGGAGAATATGAGCTGATCCTTCAGCTTGTGTTTGAGTTTCAAATCTTTGCATTTGTTTTTTCTCTCCAGCTCTTTCAGTGTCTCAAGGAGTCATGTATGGTGCTGAAATAATGCAGCATCAGTCTCCTCTTCATATTTCAGCTCCTAGCTGATGGAAATACCATGAAAGAAACATGTCTTAAATAATCTTAGCCTCATAAATGGCTCTTTGAGTCATTTAGAAATCCTGTAAAACCAGAAACGCAAACAATAAGATTGGTATTTTTAAGCAGTGGCAGCGCAGGATACCTGGGTTTATTTGAGCTTATGTGGAGTAATTTAAATTGCCCAAGCAGCCTGTTTGCATCTTACTAAAATTGCTCCACAGTTGTCCTTGAAGAGAAATTAAACAAATGTGTGATGGAAGCTGAGATGGAAACAAACAAGGATAAGAAAGGAGTGTTGGAAAATTTTTGAAGAGGGTCTCCAGATAGCTAACTCTCCCTTATTTATGCAACTGGTCCTTCTAAAGGAATTGGGGAGGTCTAAGTGTTTTGTTTTTTTTCTGATTGCCTGAAAATAGATATGTTCAGTTTATTATGATCTGCTCTTCCAGCTCAACCTTCAGTGTGGAACTGAAAATTAAGTTCGTGTTCTTCTTTTGTTATGTCTTTCAAATTTATGGGATTCTAGATGGAAATCAGTGAGTTCTGGGTATGTACCTGTCTTCTGGGGAGGAAATAAAACTCCTACGTGGTCTAGAACACGTTGAACAAGGTCTTTGTGATGCAAGATGACAACTCCTATTTAGAAACCTAGATATGGGCTCAGTGTTGTGGAGTGGTAGACTCTGAGCTGTCCCTTCCTCTCCAGTGTTGTACTCTTAATTCATTAGTGTGGGCTCTTTTCCTCGGAGAAAAAATGCAAACATTAATCATAACAACTTACTGGGGGTTTTTGTTGGTTTTTTTTTTTTTTTTTTTGAATGAAGTTATTGTTCCATTTTCAGATAAACTGATGGACTGAGAGAGGAGGTGTCTGCCTGTAGATCAGCCAGAAGAGCTACAGTCAGAGCCAGGGGTTGGCAGTCTCAGTCTGAGCCAGGCTGTAGGACACAGCTCCACAACCTCACCTGGAGTCCTGTGTCAGTTTTGGTCACCAAAATACAAGAAGGACATTAAACTATTAGAGAGTGTCCAAGGGAGGGCAACAAAGGTGGTGAAGGGCCTTGAGGGGAAGCCATGTGAGGAGTGGCTGAGGGCACTTGGTTGGTTCAGCCTGGAGGAGACTGAGGGGAGACTTCATTGCAGCTACGACTTCCTCATGCAGGGAAGAGGAGGGGCAGGCACTGATCTCTGCTCTGTGGTGACAATGACAGGACCTGATGGAATGGCCTGAAGTTGTGTCAGGGGAGGTTTAGGTTGGGTGTTAGGAAAAGGTTCTTCCCCCAGAGGCTGGTCTGGCACTGAACAGGCTCCCAGGGAAGCGGTCAGCACCCAGCCTGAGCTTGAGAAGTGTTTGGACAATGCTCTTGGGCACAGGGTGGGGTTTTTGGGGATTTCCTGTGCAGGGCCCAGAGCTGGACTCAATGGCCCTTGAGGGTCCCCTCCAAATCAGCCCATTCTATTATTCTGTGAAAAACCATCTGTTCCCTCCGTAGGCTCCCCGCATTCCCCCACACCCGGAACAAACTCCTTGCTCACACACCCACGCACCCCTGAGCTGAGGGTGAGGTGAGGCACAGTAGAGGGCAAGGGCTGGGTCAGCAGCTGCTTCTCTTCCTAAGGCTTGTGGGGCACAGCTGCCTCCTCCCATGGGGACAATGGGTACACACAAGTGTTCAGACCTTTCCTGGTGTACACATCCTACCCAGGCTCCACACACCTACACAGAATCCTGGCCTGGGGGTTCTGTATCATCCTGGACTCCTTTTTCAGATAAGAATATGAACACTCTGATGCAGGGCTGATGATCCACCCACACAGTAAAGCAGATGTAGACCAAATCCCTCCAGTGGCTCAGAGCGCTCTCAATGTGTGATTCAACCGGTCCACCAAGAGATGGTTTCTAGGTACTTTGAAAGGAAACAAGCACTGAACAAAAGAAACTCAACCAGACCAAAGTATTTTTAGAGGTAATATTTACTGTCAGAACGCAGCAATAGAAGATAAAATTAAAAAAAAAAGAAAGCCACAAAATATCTAAAATCTTGAGTTGAGAATGTACAAAACAAAGTCATAATAATAAGAAAAATTGCTTTACAAAGTCTCAAAATGAATTTAAACAGTAAACATGTAGGAAAGCATGGAAAATCTAAAATAAGGGGTTTGTGTATACTTAATAATAAATTACAATTTAGGAATAAAGAAAAGAAAGCAGTAACCATTCTGACTCAAGAATTTTTCATAGCATCTTTCTTTGGGGGAATGGCAGTGTGTAGTAGCTGTAGGTCTTAGCTTTACAATTTCCAGTAGCATCAAACACTTTCCAGGAACTGAAAAACAAACTGATAAATAACTCCCCCAAGTCCAAGAGTGACAACAATTCAAGATTTTTTTTTTTTCCTTTTCTTAATGGCTAAGAGAAAACCTATCCAACCCACCCATCAATACCA
Organism: Dasyornis broadbenti; assembly: GCA_013397935.1. Classification (NCBI taxonomy): domain Eukaryota; kingdom Metazoa; phylum Chordata; class Aves; order Passeriformes; family Dasyornithidae; genus Dasyornis; species Dasyornis broadbenti. The sequence goes on from VZRN01000827.1 coordinate 2,181,852, forward strand.
GCTTGTGTATATATATGTGTGTGTGTCTGTGTGTGTGTAGGATGCCCTTCTTAGAAAAAGAAGGTACCATACAGGTGTTTGTTTGCTAATGACCAGATTGATTGATTCTTTAATTGATCCTACCTATCCTTCCTTCTGCAGTAGTTCAGAGAAGCCTGATCCAACACTTCCAGCCCCCCACCAAGCATTCTAGGGGGCAGATACCCTAAGGTGCCCATGGATGGATTTTTCCCTTGTGCTTCTAACAGTGCCAGGGCTCTGGATTGTGGTGTAGCACCAAGTCTGTCGGGTTGGCCAGGTGAGGGCGGTTCTCCAGTGTCAAGGCAGACTGCACTTGTCCTCTCTGGATGCAAACACCGAGACGATGACCCTGAGAAGTCCTTAGGGTGTAGGTGAATCCCTGCGTGTAATGTGGATAAAACAGGAGAAATGTTTATCGTGGCCTTTCTCTTTTGTCGTATACAGTCCTCTCTTGCTCTCCAGAACCTTCTATTTCTTTGGCTTGGAGTTGCCAAAGGTGACAAAGACCACTCCTGGCTCCTGAAAAGTCCCATTGGTGTGGAAGTCTTCACCTGAGCTCTTCATGTACCTCCGAAACATGGGTGAGGCAGATACCTCATACTGGGGACAAGAAACTGCATCACATGTGGAAGAAGTTTGTGTCTCGGATTGCTTGGTGACTGTGGTGGAAGAAGTGATGATTTTGTTTCCAAACTGGTCCATCTCCTCATACTGCTCCATGACAGTCCGGGTGGCTCCATAGAGCTTGGACCCATCGGGCCCTGTCTGCAGCTCCAAGATGCTTTTCTGCCTCCGTGGATTTTGTGGGCTGGGGGTGTTCAGGGAGCGGTATTCCGAAAAGTTGCCTTTCATCCCACAGTGGCAGCTGTCTTTGGAGGTGTCCAGAGAACACTTCTCTTTGTCACTGGTTGCATGGTTGGCATTGCCAAGCGTGTGCTGTTTCGTGGAGCTCAGCCCAGATTTTGTTTGGACGGGGTCTGGCCTCTTCTCTAAGGGTTTCGTGTCATGCCCAGCTGACCCTGCTGAGGGGTGGTTAAAGGAGCTAAAGCTGTTATGAGCAAAAGCATCCCTCTTTCCTGGAGAGTCAAGACAGTCTGGTGAAGGGATGTCCTGGGGGGAATGTGCTGTCCTGGGTGATTCTGCTGGTTTCCTGGCAGCAGATTCAATAGAGATGTAGGAAGGTGAGGAGGGAGAGCTGACACGAGACTGAATGAGGCGGGGGACCTCTAGCTCTGCCTTGGCTGCCTCCGTCTTTTCTGCCACCTTTGCACCTTCCACAGATGCTGCTTCCCCTGTCTCCAGTGTGACTTCCTCCTGCTTGGCTTTGCTTGAGACAATGCTGATTTTACGGATATTGCTGCTGCTCACAGAGCTTTGGGCACTTCCCAGAGACTCCTTGAAGAGCCCTGAGAGCCCAGCAACGTCTGACTCAGACTTGAGACTAGAAACAGAACAAATAGCTTTCTTGATGGCCTCCTCGATATCCTGGATGCGGGCAAGTGTCTGCTCCTTCAGGTGGAGAATCTCAGCACTTGCTCGCTCCAGATCTTCAAAAACCAGATCCACTGAGGAGACACTGTCACCATCCTCCTTTGCCTGAGCCTTGTCCTGTTGCTTGGCCTTCTGGCACAAAACCCACTCAGGGACCTTCTCAAAGAAGCTTTTCAGAGCTTTCACATCCACTTTGCTTGTCTCCTCCTCAAACTCCCTCACTCGGGTCAAGATCTCTTGCAGCTGCTCCTGTCTCCTGAGGTTCTCAAAGATCTCCATAGCCTCCTTGACATTGCCTTTCATGATCTCCTCTTTGTGTACTGACAATCTCTTCCGACGCTCATCTTCCGTTTCTCTCTTTTTTTTTTCTCTCATAACAACCGCTGGCTTCTCCTGGGCAGGTGTCTCCGCCTCCCTATCAGGACATTTCAGTTGTCTGCTATTCCCCTGCTGGTGCTCCTCAAAGGAGTTCACTGACTGCTGATGGAAGGACATCGAATGAGACATTTGCCTCCTCTCATGCACCTGCTGTACGACTCTCTGACTATCCCATGATCCATAAGAATTAGATACACTTTCCCTTTCCACCTTGGATGAGGCATTTTGTGCAGTGTCATCTCCTCTCTTTGGAGGGGTGGTGTGGCCCACAGGGAAGGTGCTTGGCTCAGTTTGTCCTGGCACATTCTGTGTCTGTGCTCTGCCAGGACAGGTTGGAGGTGGCAGTGAAGAGCACCCGTTCTCCTCTCGGCACAGCTCTACGTGCCTCTGAGCCACCTCACCTGGGCATCTCCTTGGAGCAGCTGCTTTATCACTCATCATTTCCTGCTTGACTTCAAAACCAACCACTCCGTTTTTTACTGGCTTTGAGGTCTTAGCACTGTCTGATTCTACCTTTCCTTGTCCTCCTTTGCTGGCCTTGTACCTTTCTTCTGCTATTTGAAGAGGGGTTTTGGCAGTGTATTTTGGCAGCTTTCTCTCAGGGTTTGTACCCTGAACCGTGACAGACTTCTTCACAGATGTCTCCAGATTGCAGCATTTTGATTGAACCTCCTCATAGCCTGATTGTTCATGAAATTCCATGCAGCTTAATCCCAGTTCTGTGGGGAAAGGCTTTGGCTTGCTGATATCCCTCAGGCCTGAAGGTTTCGGAGGCAGGGGTGGAGGGATGGGTTTGGTTGATCTGCTTGTGCTGTTATTTGCAGAGGCAGAATGTGCCTCGTGCAAGAGGTGCTCAGGTTTTGGAGGGGGAATAGGTTTTTTCCTGGGTGGGGCAGTAGTTTCTGGTTTTGGAGGAGTCCTGGGCTTCTCTGCAGGACTCTGGTCACTGGGTTTGCAGGACAGAGGAGGGAGGGTAGGAAGAGGGGTCTGGAGTAGTGCAGGACATCCTGGGGCTTCATCTTTGCTGGTTGGTAATGGAAGGGCACCTTCTCTTGCGGCTTTAGTTGAGGGTGGGTAATGCTCTGCTTTCATCACAGCAACTGAGGGAGGAGGAGGAAAGTCATTATCAGCCTGCGACCCTAAAGCCACTACAGCAGTCTGGTTACTAGCGAGTTGAGTCTCATTTTTCTTTTTACACACAGAATAGGACTGCCCTGCATTTCTGTATATCATAGCGGCTTTAAAATCCCCTCTGGAGACATTAATGTTAGACTTTTCCAGCGACTGAAGTGTGGCTTTTAAATTACCTCGGACAACGTCCTCCTTTTCTACCAGGCGCTGTTCTGTGGCGGCACTTTGCAGTGCTCTGATAGCTGTCTGCACATCCCCTCTGACAACAACATCTCTTTCTTCTTGCACTGATTGCTCTTTGGAATCAGACTCAACACAAGGGTTTATAAAGGTTTTCACGGGTGTGGCAGTATAAAGGCCATCCTTAATGCTAAAATCTCTACTGGGCACAACTTGGCTTTCCTGGCTCAATAGTTGTCCTGCCTGTACTTCCTCAGAAGCACTGACCTTTTTGTGTGACGCTATGCTCTTCTGAGAGCTTGTGTGGGTCTTGGATGCCTCCTGGACTCTTGTGGTGGTGGTCCTGGTGGCAGTGCTGCTGCTCTCCTTCTTGGTGGATGAAGAGTCCTGTTGGTGCATGGTCGATTGAAGGGTCATGGTCCCCTGTGAGCTGACTGTCTGCTGCCTGCAGGCTGTGTGGACCTCCTCCCTGTTCCTCTGGAACTTGCTCTGAACGTGGTGCTGAATGTTTTTTGCTTCTGCTGTCGCCAGCCTCAGGCTTTGCATTGCAGCCTGAAGATCACTTCCCAGGGCCTTTTCTTCTGTCTGAGTCTGGTTGGCTTCCCCGGTCATCACACTCTGCTTTTTCCCGTCCACTTCTGCCCTCTGAGCTGTCACTTGCGTTGGAAATGTGCCTTGCACCATAGTTTTGGGTTCCTTCAAATGGGTAGTGGTGGCTTCTTCCTTCTCTGCCTTCTTGCTGGCATCTGCAACCCTTTGGATTGATTTTGTAGTCACCTTAAGCCCTCCGGACAGAATTTCTTCCTTTCCCATCACTGTGGGCAGGGGCTTCCCAAGACATTGCACAGTGGTGCCTGTCACACCTGCTGCATGCACAGCCTCTCTGTCTAACACACCCTCTCTGCCCATGCTCTCACATACAAATCCCTTTTTTGCTCCCTCCATAGCCCCTGGCTCATCTTCTGCAATTACTTTCTCTATTTGTTCTTTATTTGGCAAGACATGTATGTTAGCCCCCTGCACAACCCGTGGGGCACTCTCATCTACCCCCTCCTCTGCTTGGGAAGAGATGAGGGATTGTATCTCTGACTCCTGCTGGAGATTCTTCAGATAGCTGAGGTCTCCCTTTTCAATGCAGCTCGCAAAAAGTTGGACATTTCCCTTCTCGTTGTCTTCACGCTTGATGGTGGCGGCTGCTTTCTGCTCCTGAGAAGAAGCCAATAGGTTCCCAATTGTTGACTTCACATCCCCCTTGACGACTTTCTGCTGGACAGAATGGAACAGGAGGGAGTAGAGAGTCATCTTCACCGATCCCGACTTTGTCTCTTGTAGGACCATCCCCTTTTTGATGGAAGCATCTTGACTGAGGAGGCCCTGTAAGGCCTTGGCTACATCTCCACTCAAGTCCTCTTTGCCTTTTACTGCTTCACTCTGGTCCAGCAGCTGCAATGGGCTTACTTTGATCTTGCCTTCTCTGTCCTCCTCCACCAGCACGCTCTGCGCTTCCACATTGGTTCTGTGCAGGAGCTGCAGCATAATCCTTTGCAAGTGGCCTCCCACAATCTCCTCTTTCAGGATCTCTGGAGTGCCTGGGCTGCTGAGCTGGTACTTCACCATCTTCACGCTCTCCATATCATTAGCTTCAATGAGGATCCCATCATGCTGGATAGCCTGGCAAGTGCAGAGTGTCTCTAATGTCTCCTTCATGGTTCTTTCTTTCAGTTCTATTTCTATGCTACTGTCAGGAGCACTAAATTTATCCAGGGGCGTGCTCTCAAAGAGCCACGTTGTGCTTTTCACATCTGCACGAGGGATCTCTTCTTGGGTCCCAGCACTGGCTGTCACCTCTGTGTCCTTAAGAGTGTCCATGGGCTGGGTTTCAAACAACCAGGTGCAGCGTTTTACATCTCCTTTCTGGCTGTCCTCTCTCTGCACTGTGCTCATGGATGAGCTTCTCTCTGCATCCCCGTACAAGGAGTCCACAGGCTGGTTCTCAAAGAGCCAAGTGGATGTCCTCACGTCACCCCGCTGCACGTCACTGACACTGACCATCCTCACGTACTTCTTCTGGCCCACTTGCTGGGACTCAAAGAGCTGCTTGTTGGACTGAACATCTCCCCTCTGCACGTCATCCACTGTTCTGGGCACAGACAACCTTCCCCCTGAGAAGGAGTCCAGAGGCTCTGTCTCGAACCTCCACCGGGCAGTCTGGACATCTCCTTTCTTGATGTCCTCTTGGGTGACAGCCCTAATCACAAACACTTCTTCTTCCTTCTTGATCTGATCCAGGGGCTTAGTTTCAAACAACCACCGGGCGCCTTTCATATCACCTTTCATGATTTCTTCTTTCTGCACTGAGGTGACCTCATGGTATCCCCCCTCTTTGTCCTGGATAGCGTATAAGGGTTGGCTTTCAAAGAGCATCGTGCAAGACTTGACATTAGCTTTGCTCATGGTGTCTTTCTGGATCTTCTGGAGCTCTGTCTCGTCCACTTTGTCATGGATTTGGTCAAGGGAATAGGTCTCAAATACGAACCTTTTGCCTCCAACATCTCCCCCCTTGACATCCTTTTCTGGAGGGATTTCCTGGATGCCCTCAGAGTTGTCCTTCAGGGTGTCCATGGGGTAGTTTTCAAAGAGCCAGGTGAACTTGTGCACGGATCCGGCTTCAATTGTTCCAGCATCCTTCTGGGATTTTGGCTTGGTGGCTGTGTCCAAGGGTTTGGCTTCAAAGAACTCTTTCACTCTGGACACTTCCCCAGACTGGATCTCCACACGACTGGAGTAACGCATGGTTTTTTTCCGGTCTGCTTCTCCGACAGTGCTGCTGCCCAAGGGTTCAGTCTCAAACAGGTGCCGGACAGTTTTGACATCCACTCCTTGTAATTCCTCCTGACTGTAGGCCTTAGTGACTTGCAAATACTGCTCCTCCTGGCCCTTCAGGGAGTCCAGGGGCTGAGTCTCAAACATCCATGTGTAGGACTTCACATCAGCTTGGGGCACACTGCCGTCCTCCTCCTGCTTCTTTTCAGCCTTCTCGTACAGGGTGTGCATGGGCTGGGTCTCAAACAGCCACCGGCAGGTCTTCACATCTCCCTTCTGGGAGATCTCCCGCTTCACTGAGGGGTGCTTCTCCCCTTCCGTGCCTTGGAGATGAATGACATCCATGGGCTGCGTTTCAAAGAGCCACTTGGCTGTCCTGACATCCCCAGCCACCACCTCTTGTTTCGTGATCCCCCGTATTATATCCACTTTCTTGATGCTTTCATCAAACTGGTCCAGGGGCCTGGTTTCAAACATCCACTTGTAGTTCTTGACGTCACCACTGATGATCTGCTCTCTGCTTACAGAAGTGACTTCGTGGAAATTGCCAAAGCTATCCTTAATGGCATACAGAGGTGTTGTCTCAAACAGGATTTGGTTGGCTTTGACGTTGCCAGCTGGAATCTTCTCTTCCTCTTCTTTGGTGGTGGGCTCAGCATCAGCTTGCTTAATGCTGTCTAAGGGGAGAGTTTCAAACAGGGTCTTGAAAGATTTCACATCCCCTTTCACTACCTCTTCCATGCTGCTGGCTGGAATTTCTTCTTCAAATGCCTTGGAGATACTGCCAAGGGGACAGGTCTCAAAAACATGTTTTCTTTGCTTCACATCTCCCTTCTCCTCTGCTGAAAGCTCGACTTTCTTCAAACGTCCCACCTCAAAATTGTCTTTCAGGGTTTCCATTGGCTGCGTTTCGAAGAGCCAGAGTGTAGATTTCACATCACCTCCAATGACTTGTTCTTTGGCTACAACACTTTCGGAAGCTTCTCCTTTCAGGGAGTCGAGAGTCTGGGTCTCAAAGAGCAATCGCTGCTTAGTGACATCTGCCCCTGTGACAAAATCCGTTGAAGCCTTGAAGTCCTGTTCTTCAACTGTGATTTCCCTGATGGCATCCAGAGGCTGAGTTTCAAATATCCACCTTGCACCGCTGACATCCGGCCTTCCAATTTCTTCCAGTGAAATCCCACGGATTATCTGCACTTTGGAAGTGTCCTTGTTGATGGTATCCAGGGGCTGAGTCTCAAACAGCCAACGAGCTGTCCTGACCGCATTGCTCTGAATTTCTTCCCGGCAGACTGACTTGATTTCATGGATAATCCCACTTTTGTCTCTGATGGCACAGAGGGGCTCTGTTTGGAAGAGCCTGACAGTCTTCTTAACATCACCTTTAAGCTCCTGGATTTCTGACTTGAGTTGTAGGATGCTCTTCTCCTCCACTGAGGAGCAGCGTCCTATGGCATCCAAGGACTGTGCTTCAAAGAGCTGTTTGGCCCCTTTCACATCACCTCCCTGGACAGGCTCCTTGAGAACTGCCTCCTGCACCTCGGTTTCATCCGAATAGAGTTTGTTTAATGTGTCCAGTGGCTGGGTTTCAAAGAGCCACCGGGCAGTGCGAACATCGCCTCTGGCAAGGTCTGTTTCTGACACCTTGGCTGATGTTGAGAGGTTGTATCCATTTAGGGACTGGCTTTCAAACCTCAGGGAAGTGCTTTTCACATCCCCACTGGGAATGATCTCTTCTTCTGTCAGCTTCTTTGTGGCCTGATGGTCCCCAATGGAGTCAAGTGCCCAGTTCTCAAAAATCCAGCGCATGGACTGAACCTCTCCCGGGAGAACTTTATCCAGGTTCACGGAGGCCTGTGCGTTGGGATCCTCGGTGTTAAGCATTTCTGCCAGGTCCTCAGTCACGGCTTCTTCCAGGTTCTTCCTGAGCTCGGGGTGCATGTGCCTGTAGAGCCTCTTCAGCTCGTTCACCTGGCGCTGCTGATAGAACTTGGAGAAGGCTTGCTTCGGAGGAGGCACAGGGAGCGCGTTGAGATCCTGACCCCCTGGAGCGACGACCTGCACTGAGCCAACGGCTGGAGGGGGAGGCAAGTCATCTTCCATTTTCTTGATGGCAACTTTAGATGATTTCTGAGCTTCTGACATCTTTGGGGAAACAGTTTCAAACGTCAGCATCACCTCTCACCCCCCATCCCCGTGGCCGTTAATGGAGAGAACGGCAAAGGGAAAAGCCAACAAGGGAATTCCATGCACCCGGTAAGCTCCATACCTTTGGTTCAGTAGCACACAGCACTCCAAAACATCACTGCACACGCTCCAGGCTTGGGGTTAGCCCTGGTTCCACAGCAAAGCCAGGTCTCTAATCCAGGTGAGGTGGTTAGTCTACAATTCCCAGGATTCAGTCCAGCTGGAGCACAACAGAGGTGCCCGATTTGGACTATGCCACCAAGAGAGAGTGACCACAAGAACGACATGGATAAAGCTGACTTAGAGAGGTCAGCTAAAAGTTAACTGCTCCTTCCTGCTCCCCAGTGTCCAGGACCATTGTGTCCCCAGTTGAGGACCTGCTCAGAGTCTGAGAACAAAGGATCTGGCTGCAGGAGAAAGCCAAGGAGCTATTTGTGAAGAGTTCTCAAGAAGAAAATGGGGAGAGGCAACCAAAGTGTTAAACTGAGCTGATGAGTTTGGGTGCTGAGGTAGCATGACGAGCTTTTGGCAGCACTGTGGGGTGCCCACTGCTCAGGAGGGAGGGCTTGGGGAAAGACGTTCATCTGATTAATGATTTCTTCTGTAGCACTCAGAAGTGTGCCCAGTGTCACCATTTGCACAAGAATAAATGCACATTTGCAGTTAGAGACATAAATAAAGCTCTTCTGACTTGCAGACTTGTACAGGCACAAGGCTAACTAAGGCTGGCAAACTGCTGGAACCAGCAGGCCAAAATCTGTGCTGCCTTAGGAGGAAAAGCAAGGCTGAGGGACCAGAGGCTGGGGTAGCACCTCTGGCTGGGGACCAGGAAAGTTAGACTTGTGTATGCTCAGTCAGACAGAGCTCATCTCAAATTCGCAGCAGTGTTGTGAATTACAGAAGTGAACAGCGTGGACTGTGGTTGTCCAGCCTCCCTTTGAGCCTCCCTTTCTGCAATTTTTCTCCTTAGTTTGTGCATCCTGGGCACCGAACACTGAACTGAATACCTGCAACCTGCACTGCCTGGGCATTTATCCCCAGGGAAGGTAACTGAAGCCTTTAATCATTGTCTAAAAGAGACTGTAATCCTGGTGGCTTTCCTTTCAGTAAACAGATCTGCTGACCCTTGACATGCCTGTGCAGTTACGTCTGCAGAGTTATGCCCGGAATATTATTAGTTGTTGCTCAAAGCAATGGTGCGCGGTGTTATTTCACTCTGTTAACACAGATTGTTCTGGCTAAAAATAAGTTTTGAACATTAGTAAAAGAAACCCACACTCAGAACACCAAATTCAGCATATTTTGCAGCGAGCAAAAAATGCGAATGGCATGAGCCAACGTACTTGGAATGCACTTTTTAAAATAAGGGTTTTTTTTT
>VZRN01000827.1:2195799-2219991 GCA_013397935.1 Dasyornis broadbenti
GGCTTTTTTTTCTTTTTTTTTTTTTTTTTTTTTTTTTTCTTCTTTTTAGTGCACAGGCTGTGCACAGCCCTGTGTTTGCTTCTCACTTCTCTCAAAGCCTCCTGCCTTGGAGAGGGGCTGCTCCAACCCTCTGGGCTGGCTCTGCGCTCGCACAAAGTCTGGTCGCTCCACACGTCTCTGCCTGACGAAACAGGCTGCTGCCACCCTCTAAATTGCTAATTATAGATAAGAGCCGCGGAACAACAGCTCGTTCCGCTAACGAGGAGGCTGAGCTGTCACGCGTGTGAGGATAGCGGCATCCGAGCGGCACCGAGGACATCTCAGGAGCTGGGAGCGAGGTGCGGCTTCACAGCATCCCCGGGGAGGGAGCGGGGAGCTTCCCGGCTGGAGCTGCTGAAGCGCAGCTAAAGGTCACCATGCAGACCAGGCTCAGGGTGTTATTTTCTGGGGATGAGGTGGAAGCCCGGTTTGAAACCTGTGCCCGGCTCCACGTTTCTGCCTGGCTGAGTAAAAGGGCTCCGCTGGCACGCCCGGCATCCGCTCCAGTGCTGAGTGATGCATCCCGCGCCGCGCTGATTGACTGCACGGACTGCGGCCCCAGGGGTGTTAAACCCGATACTTCAGGCATTAAAGCATCCTCTGTGAGCTAAAATGGATGGAAAGATCTCCTGAAACCCCCCTGCTCCCGTCCCACCCAGTGGCTGGCACCGCGGCCGACGGCGCTGCTGTCCAAATGAAGGACACAGGGAATGCTCCTCCCTGCTGGCGTTTGCCGGCAAAATGTCCTTCGTGCCAGTGTCTGGCGCCGGATGAATCTGCACATTTTGTGTGAGGGGCTGCAATGTTAGGATTGCCCATAAGGAGCAGCTGTCGGGTTTCTTGAGCTCTTCCCGCGTCCCGCGTTTGTGCAGGTCGGGCTCGCTTTACAGCCTCTCTGCCCTGTAAGTCACACCCCAGGCAGGGCAGGGAGGGCTGTGGGACATGGGAACTTGCCACAGGGGAGTATAATTCCTTTTTATCGTTTGTACGGATCTTTCTAGGCACAGGGGGAAATGGCAAAGCAATGGGGGGAAAAGATTCCTCAATATTCATCTAGAAGTTCACTCACTTCCTCTCCAGTTATTGCCCATAAATCACTCAACTGCTCTGTCTCCTGCTGGAGATAATACTGCAGGTCTCTTGAGCCAAAATCATCTTACACCTGACAGCCAACTCCTAATAAGTGGAAAACAAATCACCGACAAAACCTCTGCCCCCTCGCTCCCTGAGAAAACCCCATCTCACCAGCAACAGCGCAGCTCTGTCTCACTCTGCTTTCTATTTAAACCCCTTTATCCTATGAAGAAACAATGCTACCCACCTGTTGGTGTCCACCACCTCTGCCGCTGGCACTCCTTCACAGCCCGGCTCCCACCACCAACCCCAGTGAGCTGCCGAGCGCCTGAGTCACCTATTAAAAAAGGAAGCTGCAAGCTCAGCACCAGTCTCCTGGGTCGCCTGGCCAACCACATGTCATCAGCTGTGCTCCCAAAATCAGCCACCCTGAGCAAACACAGCTGCTAAGCAAAGCCCTTTGTGTCGCCGTGCGCGCCCCATGGCGCTCCAGGGGCTGGGGTTGTGTAACGGGGCCTGGGATCGGATGGGGGTCACACAGGGCTTGCACGAGTCGGAAGGGAAGGGGTGGCCCTGTGGGGCAAGTTCTGCCGGGGTCCTGTCCCTCTCCATCGCTCGTTGAAGGGAGCGTTACTGTGGAGAGCATCTCATCCTGAATCCGGCATCCTCCATCCCCTGCTTGGTGGCTGCCTGATGTTGCTACTCTGCAGGTCAATTTTGGGTTTGCCATGTGGGCAAAATTGGTCAATTTGGTCAATGTTGGCTGCTGGACCTGGCATGTCCTGTGCCATGGAGCACAGACGTGCTGTGGTCTCACCCCTTGGCTCTGCCACAGCTCCGGTACCACAACACGTTTGGTGCATCCCCTGGTGCAGGACCCAAACCCAGTATTAAAAGGCCAGTGGGAGCAAAGGGACCCATGTCCCGGAGCTCCTTGGCATCAGAGAAATCAGGGCAGGAAAACAAGGAATTTCTTCAGATGGTGAAAGCACCTTTCTTTTCCAAGGGGATGGAGGCAAACTGACAAGGACATGCTGCTTTGTGACTCTCTGGGCTTGGTGTTTCCTGGGAATTTGGGGCTGGTATTCCTCCCTGCATGGGATCAGCCACAGGTTACCCCCATCAGAAGGTCACTACCAGCTCAGCCTCCTGACCCAGGAGTGTGTGTCACCCCTGTGTGACTGGACATGTCCCCATTCCCACCTGCTTGTCTCTGCTGCTCACGCCAGTGAAACCTTAGCAGCTCACTGACCCCTCCCAAAGCTGGAAGAACATCCCTGCAGATGGGGACTCCATTTCTAAGTGCCTCTACCCTTGGATGTGGCAGCTGCATGTGCAGAATCACATCTGTCCCATCCTCCTCCCAGTTTTCTCCCCGGGGAATCGGTTCCCTGACATAAGTGACTCCTAAATACCAGCACAGCTCCACGGCTGGCCTGGGGGAATTTGCACGGATGGGTGAGCACCCATAAAAGCTGGCTGGGTAACCAGTGCTGCTGCTTAATCCGGGAGCCAGGCAGCCCATTGGGGGTGCTCAGCCAGCAGGGAAAGGTTTAAATCTCTGCCCTAACCCCTCTGCCAGCAGCCCTGGTCCACAGGGAAGCTCTGCCAGAGGGGACACACGCCGAAGGAGGTGTGGGATGCAGGGCAGGCTCCCTGCTGCCCCAGTTTGGAGGCTGCCGAGAAGGTGAGTGGTCCTGGGATGCTTCAGGGATGGGTGTGCAGGGAAGGGTAGTCCTGGGAGGGTGAGGGTTTGGGCAGGGGAGAGCATCTCTATCTGTTTCTCATTGCCCTCATGACCCACATGTGAGGCTTTACAGAATGTTAAAATACCATCAATTTTTTCTGAAGGATGGGGAAAAGAAGATGGGACAAAGATACAACAGGGAGCATGGAAGGGATTTTAGGCTCTGGCAAAGACTGAGGACGAGTCATCCTCTAAAATACCCTGCTCACCTCACGGGTGCTCCCTCCTGACACCCAGATCACACTTTGTTCTCTTTGCAAACTGCAGTACTTTCTCTCATTTTCAGTCCTACAAAGGACTGTGAGTGTTTGAAATTCAAGCTTTTTCTTTCTGCCGTGGGTCGGCCCATTATGTGACAGAGTGGCAGTTGTAAACATGTTCTTTTCACATAGAATTCATGTGGTTTTTTTACTGCTTTGGTCCAAGAATACCTGTTTGTTGTAACTATTTGTGGTAGGAATCGACCTCTAAACGTGAGAACTGAGATTTTCACAAGCTCACCTACCAGCTCAGATGTAAGAACAGCATTGATTACAGTTAGATGATTAATGAAAATCATACTACTTAACGACACTTTTTTTTTTCTGATTCCAACCTTTCACGAGCACACCTTGTCCTTTCAAATAAATTTGTCCAGTATCACATACACTAGATCCCTGGTTTGCAGGTGGGGAGCACTGCTGGTATAGAACATAAATGTAATGACTAACACAGATCAAATAAATAGAAATAATTTCTTTTTGAAAGGGTTTAAGAGAGATTTTTCTCATCTGCAAGCCATATCTTGCAATCATTAGAGGAGCTGTGGTAGATAGAGTTAATAAGTGAATTCTTGGGTCGGAAACAAGCTGAAAAGAAAAGCACTGGAAACAGAGGAAGGTGCTAAACAAAGAAGTAAAATAAAATGATGTAACTAAAGACCAGCTGTGTTGAAGAGGAAATAAGATTTAAATTATCATTTCATGCTTTTAGGAATTGTCTACTAATTACAGTCAAATAATTAACATTTTGCACATGTATGAAGTTGCATTTGCAAATCTGAGAGGGTGGGAGGGAGTGAAGGAAAAATCATCTACTGAGGAGTGTCTTGTTTCCTGCTCTTGATTTTCAAAGTCAGATCTCTTTGCAATTTCCAGCATCTCCAGACTGAAGGTTCATGATCTTTGGTCACTTCTGCAAATGTTTTTGGCCCTTTGGTGTCAGCTGGACTTCCCTTTGCAGGAGCAGCATCATGACACCGCAGGTAATTTAAAGAGCTTCTGAGAAGAGTTGGGAAAATTTAGCCTCAGGCAGAGCTGAGTATCTGCCCCAAGGCAGCTTGGGGCTATTTCTGGGCTTTGCAAAAATCCAGAAATGTGGAGGACTCTATTCCTGGCACCAAAAAATGCCAAGAAGCTCTGCTGAGAGACAGCTGCGAGTGGCATTGCTGTTTGGGGACGTGGCCTTCCCGAGTGGGCCAACTGCTGTGGGCTTGTGTTTCCTTAGGGAGGGTTTCAGCATCACCCATCGCCCACATTTTGGGTACCAAGGGCCTGGAGGAGGTGGGTGCAGCCTTGACTGTCCCCTCGGCATTGCCTCGTTCTCTGTGTTCCTCTGCTAAGGAGCACAGAGATCAATAAATTAATAAAGGGTTAACAACGTGGATGTTCAGTGACTCTGTCCCTGGCTGGGTGTCACTGGGGGTGTCCAGCACTGCCCCCTGACATGCTGTGGATCACGCCCCGCTCACGCCGGCACTGTTTTCGTACCCTCCACTGACTCTTTCTCTGCTGTTCACAGAGGGGTTTTCACTGGAGTGGTGATAAACACCCCTGCTTACATCCAATGAGAGCTCTCCATATTCCCCCATTTCTCTGTTTCACCTATTCCATCACCAGGATGACTTTTATCCCTAATCCTTCTCCCAGAATCTTTTCCCTGCTCCACCTCCTCCTGCAGCGCCACATCTCAGCCCTTGCAGCTCAGAGTCCAGGATGAACACCCACGACAGCAGCTTCCCTTCCTCTAAAATCCCCTTCCCCAGGGAAAGCAACACCAAGCTCCCTACTGGAATAGCCTCATCCTGGGGAGAGGGCTCCTTGGCATGCCTCAAATACCAGACCTTTTAAGGGAAGCCCTCTCTCACTCCTCCGAAGAGATACCTTGGGAATGTGCGTGCAAGGCACGAGCTCCATGAGCATCCCTGGCCTCACATCCTGCCTGGGATGCAGGGCCCAGCTGGGACCAGGGCTGTGGCACGCACCTCTAAGCATTTCTTTGCTGTGCCATGGTGTTTACTGGGGGCATTGCAGGGATGCCACGCGCCCTGAGGAGTTGCAAGGCCCTGCCTGGGCTTTCTATTCTTGTCCCAGTGTTTCCATGTCGGCTCTTTATCGCTGGCAGCCAAGAAAACTTAATACTGTTTTGGAAGAAAGAGTCATGCCCCAAACTGATTTAGCAGTATCCTTTAAAGAGAAAACCCCAAACCCACTTGTAGCTACTGAGATTCCTGGGAATTTCCATTGGTTTCTGGATAAGGCAAATTGCCAGCGAGAATATGGGAGAGGAGAGAAATGGTTGGTTTGAAAGAGTAAGATACCAGTAAGACACAGTACTTCAAGAAAAGATTCCTGTTCAGACCCAGTCCTGGGACTTTCACTGGTGCTGAAGAAGGATTTTCACCCTCCTAGTAACAGGTATAGGGTATCCTTGCTGGTTTCCCCCCTAAAGGAAGCTTTTGTATCCTATAAAATATTGAGTCTATTCAAGGGCTGAGAACAGCCTTTGCAAGATGTTCCTAGAAATTTCCACCCATGCTGAATCCCCTAATTGCCACTAAAATCATCAACCACTTCACCTGGGCAAGAAACCAATTTTTATATTTTGCCCCTTCTCTGGGGCAAAGTGATATTTGTACCTGAGGCATAGGGAAAGAAAGACAATTCCACCTCATTTCCCCTAAATCTCTGTTTTCTAATAAAAATCTGCAGATACTTCACACATTTTTTAGATGTAAAGATATGGGTGAAAATTGAAGACATAGAGGGAATTGGGGAAAGCTACAGAATTTCTGTTATTCTCGCAGCCATCAGCAGGATGTGAATCTCAGAAGGAAATTTCAGCCATTGACAAATGCATGAGCAGGAAAAAAAATACTGCTTCCCTTCCCAGAGTGGCTTAGGGGCAGCCCCAGCGTTGGCCTGCAGTCCTGGCTTTCCTGGTGACCATGAGACAGACCTGATAGCCAAAGGGCAAATGGATAATCAGGTGTAGGACACACACATGCCCACACAGGGGTACATTTCGGCTCCAGCTTAGAGTGACTCAGGTTTTTGGAGTGTCCTTCCACACACATGAGCACAAACAGGGAGTGGGATATGGCTGTGTTAATGCCGCTGACCCCACAGGCTCCTGAAGCCCTTTGTTTGGCTCAGGGTCGCAAACACATTTTTCAACCCTCTCTGGAGACAGAGATCAAAGAGAATGGGAAAGAAATTCCCTCCTTAACTAATCCTTCCTGACTCCTGTTCCCTAGTGATGTAAGATGAAGCAAAGCTTGTTTCCTTCTGAACAGACACGTTTTGCTGCCTACCCACTACCAGTCCTGATCACGGTTTAGGTCTGGGACTTTGGGTGTCCCCTCCACCCCCAGCATCCATTTAGCTCAACTGGATCCCATACAGATTCATTCCCCTTTTTGTGCTCACAGTGACCAGAGTCACGGGAAATAACAGTATTTTTTCAGAGGAGAGAGTGGACAGTGAAATCTGTCCCCATGAATTTCCCCCTCAAAGCTGTGAACTTCAGTATTTCAGGGCGGAGGAAAAGCACGCAGTTACAACACTCTGTTTCTGGCTGGAACACGCCCAGGTGTCCTAAACCATGGTCTTGAACCAAACCAAAGCCACCACACATGGAACACACCTGCAGCAGAGAGCAGGATTTACCAAGCTCTGGGCCAACAGAATAAAATCCATGGCTCTCCATGAGCTGCTTCCACAGCACGAAGCACTAAGCATCCTCCCCTGACCTGCATTTTGGGATCAGTCTGAGGTTCATATTCATGCAACACTTCACCCCACTCTAATCTACCCCCAGGTTACTTACAGGGAGGTCTCAACAGGTGTCCCAACAGGTGAATCACGTGACAGACAGCCCCAGTGGAAATTCTGTGTGAAACCCAGGGCAAGGCAGCCCTTAGTGTATCCTAAAAGGAGCCCTGCTCCACACCCCACACCCTCAGTCCCGTTCGCTGCCTCCCAGTGGTCTCTGGCAGCTGGTTTTATCTCAGAGTGCTGGGCTATGTTGAGAGGATGAACTACTTGGTCTATTTTTAGGGAACAGTGGAATTGCTCTTCCACCAGGCTGAGTCAATCATGAGTCCCAGCAATCCAGCACAGGGGTTGGGAAAGGCTGGGGCCCTGGCTTATTTTCAGAATTTATTCATTCAAAATACCCCTGGTGTAACCTGGTACGGGACAGGGGATGCATCCAGGCTGTGGTGCAATGGGGAAGAGGCATTTCCCTGACTCACAGTCATGTCCTCAGGCTGTGATTCACACAGCCAGGCCCCCCTCACCTCTGGCCACTGCCAAAGTTTTCAGAAAAAAAGCTGGGGAAGTGTCAGGGATTACCTACATTGTCTGGTTCCCTATTTCCTCATCAGTTTCAGTATTTTAGAACCAAGAAGGAAAAAAAATTACTTTGGGAAAGTGACTAAAGAAGAACAACTACTGCACCTGCTTTATGGTAAGCTGGGAATTGCTCCCATCCTTGCAGCAATGTGGTGTCACAGGGAGCTGCTCTGGGAGGTGTTTGGAGAGCGATAATAATAAAACACTCAGCCCTGGAGGACTCTCAGTGCCCTGAAAGTTCAGCTAGGAAAAGGCAAATTACTATTGTTAGCATGTTAATGGTGGGTACAATTGTGTGCCAGAGCTGGTGATCCTGCCTGGCCGAGCTAATTGCAAATACAAACATAACCAAGGGCTCTCCACCTTTGGCAGGCTGGAATAGCAATTTGACTGATGTACCCAGTGACACTGAACCATGCCCAGCTGTTCTCTCTTTGATTTGCTTTCCTGACGGCTTCAGAGAGTGTGTATTTGAGAATGTCACCCTGTGGCAATGGAAGACGTGGGTTGGCTGTGCCAGTATCAGAAGTCCCCATCACCTGAGATGAAACACTCCATGACTTTTGTTCCAAAGGGCCAAGCAACTGATGCTGATTTTCCAGTTTCACAAAAAGAATGGTTTGGGTTGGAAGAGACCTTAAAGATTATCCAGTTCCCAACTCCCCTGGCACGGACAGGGACAGCTTCCACTATCCCAGGTTGCTCAGGGCCCCATCCAACCTGGCCTTGAACACTTCCAGGGATGGGGCAGCTACAACTTTTCTGGAAAACCCATTTCAATGCCTCACTACCTTGAAGGTAAAGAATTTCTTTCTAACTAACATCTAATTTCTTTTAACTAACTTCTTAACTAACTAACTAACTAACTAACTAACTAACTAACTAACTAACTAACTAACTAACTAATTTCTTCCTAACTTCCTATCTAATCTAAATCTCTCCTCTTTCAATTTTAAATCATTCCCCTTGTCCTGTCACTGTGTATCCATGTAAAATGTTTCTCTCCCTCTTTATATAAGCCCCCTTTAAGTTCTGAGATGTTTAAGTTTTTTCTCCTGAATAGTTTTGCTGGACTTTTACAGGGGAGTTTGGAGGAGCTGCTGCCCCTCTCTTTTCCCTGTGGGTCTGCAGGTATCAGGAGAGGGTGCCACACATCCCCCAGGCTGCAGTTCACCACGGGACATGGCTTCTTTGCCAGCATCACATGGCATCACATCACATCCAGCTCCAAATGACCATCTGCTTCCACTGAGGCTCCTGGAAGGGCCCAGTTCCTCTCTAGCACAGCCCAAAGTCTTTAACCATCCTGCAGGGCTGTGAATTGCCATTCTCCTGCAGTCTGTGTTAAGCCTGGTGCCTCAGGAGATCATCCCTGCTCCTTCTGATGTGGCCTCTGTGTTCTCTGTTGTTTCCTTTCATAAATGAGGATCTGAAAAAGACCTGTCAGGAAGGTGATAGACAGGTCCTTGATGGCCAGCCAGGTGGTGGGGCAGAGGGCTGGAGATGGCAGGGGCTGTCAGCAAACACACACCCGCTCAGGTAGCACAAAGTGAGTGGCAATGGTGTCAGCAAACGCAGCAGCGCACTGGGGACTGAGACACCTTGTTTATTCCATGTGGATGGAGGGACATAAATGCAGGAGGTGAAGGGCAGAGCAAATCAGCTCTGTCAGCAGCTCTCAGGGGGTATTTGTGTGTCAGTGCCTGCCTGTGCCCAGCAGGGACACACAGGGTGCATGTATGTATTTGTGTGGACTCTCTCTCCAGCTGCAACAAATACATGTTCTGTCTGCACACGTGGCTGGCTGTTCACACTCCTGCTGTCTCTCTCCATCCCCAGGTGAAGGAGCTGTTCTGCTGTGGGCTGTGACTTCCACGTGTGTCCCCATCAGTGCCCTGCAAGCTGCTCCTTCAGCCCTGAGAGATCTGAGCTACCTGACAGCTCTGCACAGCTCCTGGGGAAAGGATTTTGTCCTCCTGTCTGGAAGACAGCAACTAATTAGAATGCAGGAAACGAGGAAAAAAAAAAATCACTGGGGCACTGGGATTTTCTGAGAGACACTGAGAGTGTGATGGGAGGGATCAGATCTGGAGCAGAGAGCAGCCCTGAGCCCTTGACTGAGATGGGGTGGCTCTTGCTGGAAGCCCAGTGAAGAGGGCAGGAGTGTCTTAGGAAGGGAAATGCACTCCAGGTTAGATTGAGTGAAGCCAGAGACTGGGGCTTGCAGGGAAAACCAACAAGGAGGCCCAAGCTTGTCTGCTTTGATTGTTGGCAGAGCACGGCCAGGCTGATCAGCAGAGGCTGATTCCTGACCTGCACTCCACGACTGCCTGGGAGCTACTGCACGCTCCCATGGCAGCCTCCCCAAAAAGTGCCTGTGATCCCAGCTTCCCCAGTCAGCTGTCACAGGGGCTGGGAGAGCTGACAGGGGATGGATGGCCCTTACTGCTGCCCTTCTTTCTGTGATCTGGGGTGCTTGGGTCGGGGGAGAAGATGGATGTCATGCTTAAACACCCCAAGTTCCCCTCCTGCCCGAATTGTAGAGGCACAAAGCAGTGAGAGCTGGACAGATTGGCCACTTACAGGAGTCCTGAAATTCAACTCCTGCTTGTCATGCCCATGAAAAGCAACTGCTGAAAGGGAAATGAGCTTTTAAGGATTATTTTGACTGCAGGAGCAAAAGGAGCCTCCATCATGGCAAGTGTCAGAGCTTCCTTGAACTCGGAGCCGTCAGTAGCATGAGCACAGCCTTTTATCTTAAATCAGCATTTCCCCGCCCCGCCTTTCAGACCTTTCCAGTTCACTAGCGATGTTCTCCCGAGCCCGTCTGCTGAGCAGCGTGATGCAGACGGTGGATGATGGCGGCAAAGCCCCAGGTCACGGAGAGAGGGAGGGCGGCAGCCTCCCCCCGCAGCTGGGGCTGTGACACCGTGTCCGCAGCATCCTTGCGGAGGCCGATTTTGGGATGGAAATGAGGCAGTTCCGCTGTCGCTAGATGGCACCGCACCCCCTCGCAGCAGAACCCGCGGCTGCTGCAGCCAAGCAGGGGAAGGAGCCCTCCTTGTCAAGCAAACCTTGAACCAAACCTGGCTCTCCCCGCACGCAGGATGGGGGACTCCACTCTTTCCTGCCCTCTCCTTCGCCTCCTCTCCTTGATTTGAAAATTTCCCGTGGGTAGAGGTCGAAAGGAACACCGAATAAGATAGAGAGGGGGAGGAGGGGATTGCAGGCAGGTTGGAGGCTGCTCTGTAATTTGCAGTCACGTCAGGCTCCTGTTTCATCTTTGCTCTGCACCGAGGTAACATCCCCGTGTGCCCTTCAGCTGGAAGCCCTGGATAACGGAGCACTGTTAATACACACACACTCACAAGCCTGTGTGCATATCCCTCTTCTCTCTTCCTTGGCCACAATTCCCTCTCTCTGATTGCCAAAATTAATCTAGAAGTTGTTGATTTTTAAATTCAGAGTACTCAGGAGACTCTACCTGCAGTAAATTAGCTGGTGCCTTCTCCTTTAGAATATTAAAGGACTCAAGCTTTCAAAGCTTTCCCTTTGGGAAAAATGGTTCCTTGATTTGCCGTCTTCCTTCCTAGGAAGAATTTTGTTCTCCTGTTTAAGTCTTCCACTGCTCGGTTTAATCTCATTACTGCAGCCTACAGCCGCTTGGCCCTCTTTAATTAGTGACTTGGTGACGTCTTTGGTGGCAGCTTCCTCCGGATCATCTGATATGGCCAGTGTGACCAGGGACACAGCCCAGCTGGTTTGGCTGCCTGGGAATGGACTTTTCTAAGGGCTGTAGCAGCCAGCCCCTTTGAGCAACGCTCAGGCCTGCAGCAGTGTCTCAGGTGTGGCTGTGCTGTGCTTGGAAAGAGCCACTTTGCAGCCACTTTGTGTGCAGTTACTCAGCTCCAAACTGATATGTGTTTGCTGATAACTCCAATGCCAGTCGGCAGAGCTGTCTCGAACACTGCCAAGCTGTTGTCCTCCATGTCAGCCATCCCAGCCCCTGAGAACTGTGGTCTGTGCTTAACTTACATTATTGTGTGGCTTCAAACCATCTGACTCTGCTTCCCCCATCCCAGGTGTGGGATGTCCCCTCCTCATCCCTAGGGAAGGGCAGTGGTGCTGTCCCTGTGGGATGGTGAGGAGGCTCCCATAGAAGATCTGCCCTGGTCGCTGCTGGGGCTCGTGGAGCACCAACATCTCTCTCGCTCCATGGGAATGACGGAACACAGCACAGGTATAGCCTTGGACGTGTCTTGTCCCAGAGAGACTTGGGACAGCTGGATCCTGGACTTTTTAAGGAAGCATTACAGCTCCCTGAGCAAATCCAGCACCTAGCTCAGCAGTAGCTGTCGTATTCCCAGCTCCCTGGATGGAATTGCCTCCCCACAAGGACCTCACACAAAGCCCTTCCAATGAAGCACGACCGCATGAAGCCATGGCTATTACAAGGCCTTTGAGTCAGGGGCTGGGCAGTGGTGTAAGGCTCTAAGATAGGCCATGATTCATCCCTTGCCAGCCAGAGGAAAAGATGTTCCTGGCGCTGTAAAAGGCACACAAAAGTGTGACAGTGTTTAGATAGTGTGGTGACATCATGTGCTCTGATACTAAAAAAAAAAAATCCCAGCAATGCTGTGGAAACCTCAGCTCCATCATTTGTGTGCTCATGTAGGAGAATTCTTTTAAAGTAATTAAAGTAATTAAATACAGGGTCTCTAATCCAGGCAGCATGTGATCCTTTCCCCCCTTCTTGTTTGTGAAAGGCAAGAAAGAAATGGGAAGGAAAAAGAACAAATCCTAAATACATGGTTTAAGGGGATGCTGGATTCCTGATCCAGAGCCAAAGAAGGCAGGATGGTCCAGTGGTCTCTAATTCAGTCATTATGAGATTTTTGGAGACCTGTTTTTTTTCTGCCCCAAGTCAAACAGCAAGGTTTGGCAAAATTCAACACTTTCCCATGCAAATCTTGGACTTCTCACTCTTGACAGATGCCTCTTGCCTTGAAATATCCCTGACCTGCTTTAGTCCCGATGGTATCATAACTTTAGGGATCACTTACATGTGATACATCTTAAGCCAAGGATGACTCTGTCTGATACACCACTGCTGCCAAATTCAAAAGGAGCCCAGTCAAGGCTCCTTAGTTAGGTACAAAGGAACCTCTCCCTCTTCCTCTCCTCAAGGCTGAGGTGCAGGGAGATATTACTCATCCCAAACTAAACATGGATGCATTTCTGCCTTGGTTTTTAATAGCAGCTATTTTTAACTGCTGGGATAAGAGGACAGGGAGAGCCAGCGTGGCTCTGTGGACTCATCACTGGCCCAGATCCCGGCTGTGCTGGGATTTGCCAGCTCTGTGTAGTGCGACTGATCAGGGCTACAGTCAAGGGGTCGTCTGCTCTCTGTGCGCCCTGGCCTTGGCCACATTCCTGAATGTCCAGTCCTGGCTGGACCCACATGGTCCCCAGCCAGGTCAGTGTCTGCTGTGGGGTTCCGTGGGAAATACAACTCCATGTCAGGATCAAGCAGACCCTTCCCAGCTGCAGCTATGGAGGTGGAAGTAGGGTAGCAATGATGCCTGGGAACCGAAATAAATGCAACTCACAGCTTCTGCTCATGGCTGAGTCATCAGATGTATCTGGCACTGAGGAGACGAATCCCTGCCTGTCCCAGGACAGCTTCCATTCCTGTGTGAGAACAACAGCAGGGAAACAGGTAACTCCCACAAACAGAGGAGAGGAACTGCACAAAGGCCTGGCGTGGTGAAGGTGACTGCACCAGAGGCCTTTTTTTCCTGTAGGACCCAGCCTTGGCTTTGCTATATTCTCTCCAAGGGCTTTGCTTCACAGCTTTTTGATGCTCTGCCTCATTTCCAGAGCTTAGTGATATTTTCTCTTCTCATCTTTGATTTTGAGGCCACCTTTCATACTCAGGATTATGCATCCATTTCGTTTACCAACTCCCACAATGATTTTTGGGACCCAAACCCGGTTGTGATTGGTGTCGTCCTTTGCTGCATTCCCAGTGACAGAGCAGTCCCTCATGCAGACTGATATCATACAGCAAAGAGATGGACGTGACCATTTCTGGTAGGATCTCATCCATAATTAATATTCCAGATTTTACCAACTTCACATTGATAACATCTCCCATGTTGCCTTGATGTAGGTCTCTCTCTAGGCTGCCCATTCCCACCTACTCCTTCTCTGCAGGAACAGGATCATCAGAGGGAATCGTTTGTGGAACATCTGACCTTTGCCCCTGGTGCCATTAAATCCCCCAGAGCTGGATGGCACTAGACAAAACCATCCACAGGGAAACCTGTCCCAGCGTGGCTAGGGATTGTCATCAGTGGGTGATGGAGCACCACCATGAAGTCCTTATAACGATGAGATTCAAAGGAAATATAATTCCAGAGGCTTTTGAAGAAGAGCACCTACTGACCTTAGCAGCGGACTCCTTCCGTGTGGTGGGGGCAGGACTCCATGGTGCCTTGCTCTGGATGCTCTGGAGAGGGAAAGGGAAGGCTGGGTCTCTGTGGGGTTTGCTCTCCATGCTCAGGGGCTGGATTGTTGTCAGGATGCTGCCGTGGTCAGCCTCCCTCTTCCTCAAAAGGCCTTTGGGAGATGCTCTCTCCAGTGGGGCACAGTGGGAACTCTTGGAGTGTGGGGTGATTTTAGAGGTGTCAGAGCTGGGCAGGAGTCCTCGGAAATTCCTGGCTGGAGCACCAATCTTAGGGACGGGAGCACCCTCCATGGATCTGTTTGAGCTCATATCACAGGGGTGACTTCGAGATAAGGCATAGTCTTTCCCCACTGGAATGACTTTGTTCTGTGATGGATATCTTGCTTCCATGAGCTAAAAAAAAATCAAACCAAAACCATCAAAATAATTTCTTGTATAACCTCAATAATAAACCATGTGAGCTTTTTATTTCCCGCTCTTCTACTTCAAGCGTCACATCTGTTGATTTTCTAATTTTTTGGAATGAAAGAGTGTCTCATCACTTTCTGTGTTCTCTGGAGTAAATGTCAGGGACACAATTTGAACTCCAGCCTATTTTTGAAGTGTGGAAGTTTCTGTCTTGCCTATTTCCAGTGAACCCTCCTGACTTGTTCATGAACATGCAAGGAAGCCTTGGAGTAGAAAAGATATGGCCAGTGGTTATCTTCCCTCTTGGATCATTGTTTTATTCCCATCTCCATCCTCCTACTCTATAAAAATGTGTTTCCAAACACTCAGAAAACCCCCTCTCTATCATTTAATAAGAAACCTCCAGTTTCTTCCTAGAAACCTGGACTGAAAACAAAAATTTTCAGATTCTACCTTTTGTTTAATTAGGTGGAATTCATCTTTCTGTGGTCTATGGGAATCAATCCCATCTTTAGCAGGAAAGCTGGATAAAGTCCAGAATATCTGGCTTCCGCTGTGTTATCTTATCTTTTTTATTCCAGGTTGTAAGAGGCCCCTTATCACAAAGCAGGGTCAAATGAGCAAACACATTGTGCCAATGAGTTTGCAACCGAAATGTAAGACATACTGGCAGGTGGGAGGTGCCCCTTTGCCATGATGTGAGAAAAGTAGTCACAGCTTCTGGTTGAGGGGAATTCCATTTAAGATGCCGAAAAGCAGAGATCTAAATGCAGCTGGGAGCAAAATCTATCCATGAACTTCATGGCCATGCTCCATAACAGTCAAAAGAGCAAGGAAATTGATAGAATGGCAGGGTAGAATGACAAATGACACAAGCACGTAGTTTGAAATACACAGGGCAACATCAAAACACTTCCAGCTGGTGGTGCAGGAGGGCAGAGATGCCCCAGTGTCATCCCTGACAGCCCAGTGTGGCTCTCTGGGTTCCTTAATGACTTTGTGTACCTTTACCTCAGGCTGGATCCTTCCCTCAATTTCAAGCCAGTACTAAATCCTCTGCCAGGTCCTTCACTTCTTGTTTGTCTTCTGTTAATTTCTACCTCTACAGTCGTTTTCACTCTGCCACCATCTGAATATTATACATATGAATGTATGAAATTTCCATCCTGGGGCATCTTATGCATATCAGTCCATCTGTACATACTTAGAGGCACTTGGTTCTGGGAACAGCACCAGTTATTGCAGAAAATCCTGGGGTTTTTGTCTCTTATTGCCAAGAACTGGAGCATTATGTTGTGAGGACAACCTACACCAACTCGTCTGAGCCTTTGGCTCTCACCTTGGGATGCTCTTGCTTAGTCATGTTTCTTTCACAGTCCAGGATGCGCTGGTACCTGCAGGGAAGACAGGAGATGGCACCTTAGTCCATTTTCGCTTGAATATATTTTTGCGTGTTGTGGACAGGCTCGTTCTGCCTTCCCCTACCCTCTGGAAAATATCAAACACGATAGACTCCAAAGGCAAACTTGAAAAGTGACAGAGATGTAAGAAATCTCTCAAAGAGGACTGGTTTTAGGTCAGTGCAGTACTTCCAGACCCATTGTGAGCCTTCTCCTCCCAAGCTCCGTGCAGATGTGTCCCATCCATGTCCCCACTGGTGGGGGATATGTTGGGGTTTCCATTGCCTGAATGAGGTGTGTTATTGCACTTTGCTGATTTACAGCTTGGAGCTGAAGTCAGGCTTTCCAGAAGGTCAATTTATTCAGCTTTAACCTCATGTAAAGGGATTTACCAAGTCAGTGCCTGACCTAATAAAACACCGGTGATGAGTGAGACCTTAGCAGAAGAAACCACCTTCCTTCTCTTCCGTGCTCTGGGGAGTGCACTCAGCTTTCTCCAAAGACCCTGTCAGAGAGATGACTATTTAGAGTGAGAACTAACCAATTCTGGGATATTTCGAACTAAACTGTCCCACAGGGGAGTTCAAGAGACAGACTTGACAGCTGCTCTGTCACTCTTACATGGGGGGAGATGTACTTTGGGTTCTGTTCGTAATCCTACTTGTCTCACGCTTGGCAGCATTTTGGTCTGATCTCTGTTATGGGTTGTAACAAGAAGAAAAATCCACCCTGCAGAGGCTTGGGCTGAAATGTGACTCTCCCTGGAGCCTTTTGGTTAGAGACAGTTGAGAGAAACCAGGAGGGGATGCAGTGCCCATACCCCACTTGCTTCCCCATCATCTCTCCAGCATTTCCTCCTTTCCCTTGTGGCACCTTACAAATTACCAAGATTAAAAGCTTTAATTGTCCACCTGCGAGTGCTCCAGTGGGGTCAAAGGCAAATTCCTCTGTGTAATTTTATTTAGTGAAGGCTGTCGAGTGTGTCTGGATTTTAAACCAGGACTTGTCTTCCAAGACATAATAATGTACTGGAAATACATAACAGACAGCAGCACTTGTGGCAGAAGAGACCTGACAATTTGGGAAGCTGTGTTTGGGAAAGAACTTATCTGAGTGAGGTTTGTCTGTTACAGAAGTGGGAACCTCCCTGGAACCCCTCAGATCTGAGGTGAGATGCAACCACAGATTTAACCACCCACCTGGCAACCAGTTCCGAGACGGACACCGCTTTCCTCAGAAGAACTGCCCTGAGCTCTGGATTGCTCCTTGGAGAATGGCACAGAGAAGGGAAGGACTGGGCTGACCTCAGCGTCTCAGCTTTTTCCATGTTTTCTGTCTGCTGGCACTGAAACAAGAGAGCAAAGGTTATGGTGCTGGACATGAAGACTCAGGGAAAAGAGGCCAAAAGTCAGTGTCCATCTCCACAGATGGGACCGGTGCATCAGTAAAGGGCTGCGGAACAAACGCTGTCTTCACTGATACGTCTGCAAACCTCATCACTTAAATTCACTTTTGAAAAACAAAATGGGGTTAAAGCAGACACAAGTTAAACTAAATCACACTTAATGCAGGGAATTGGTCTTTTCTACTCTGTCTACCACTTATCTCACTCTGTTAGGCCCCCAAGTTCATCTCTGTGACAGTGAGAGGGAAAAGATGTGAAGAAAATTAGCTTTGAATAATTTAAAAGTTATTTGATGGAATTTGTGTATGCATCATTAGTTAAAATTTTCTTACATTTCCAGTGTCACATAGGCCTGAACCAACTCTGGTTTCAGACAGTTACTGCAGATTTAAGTACCCCTTGGCCTCCTCTGCCAAAAATGTTCTTGTTTTCCAGACTTCAGCAATGTGCAGCAGAAGTCTCAGGCATTGTATTTGCAGTGACTGATCTGACACTTGGAAGTACATTAGGTCATCTGGGGTTCATTTTCTGAATGTAGACAGAGCTCTGGGGACCTACAAGTTATATGTAATTGCTTTTTAATTACTGACACAGACATTTGAACTGTGGGATTATTCAATACTTGTATTTACGTTTTGAAAGTATTTGTTCTAAAAGCCACGTTGCTTGTAAAATATGTTTCATCAGCGATTTCTGTGGCTCTGGCCTGAATATTATTCAGTGTCCAGGGTCCACCCGTGTTTGGGTGTCCACTTCCAGATGCACTCAAAAGGGGCAGATTTTCGGGGGGATAGGAATGTCATTCAGCAGCTTGTGAATCTCTGCCTCTTTTCTCATGCCTTTAAGACATCTGAAGTCAAGACCAGAGGGAAGGAGATGATATATTTCTCACCAGTTGCTTTAAAAATTTCCTTTTTTTTTGTTTTCCAGGTCATTTCCCAGGGTGTTGGAGAAGAGACAGATTTGTCAGACCACAGGCTCCCACCTCCCACAGTTCAGGGATTGTTTCCCATTTTTGTGGTGGTGTCTAACATTAAACAATTCCAGGTCAAGGGCCCTCCAGGGATTTACTTTGTGGCAAAAGGAGCTTGTTAGGAGGGAAATATTCCCTATCCCTCCTTTTCCTTAAATACAGCACAGGCAGTGGATGAAAATACCCTTCTCAGCCCACCCTGAACAGTTCCCACAACCAGCACAGCATCCCCCAGTTGCTAAGGGTTTACAGGACTTTTCTGATATTAATTCATTCCATCTCGTGTGATCTGGGAGGGGTTTTTTGTGTAAAATCACTTACATGCTAGAGCGCTTCCCTCTGCCCGAGATCTGCCATCTGATAGTCTCCTTGGGGCTCTCCAACACCACGCGGCTGACTCCTTCCTCTCCCCCTCCTGTGCGAGAGAGGAGGCAAAGTCCCTTGGCAGAGCTGCAATTAAATATTAAAAGCTGGTGTGCAAATGGGGATGGTGTGAATTGGAGAGCTGGCACTGAAGAGCGGAGGAGATGAAGGCTCCTCCCTCCCTCCTCCTGTCATCTTTTTGCCAATTATTGAGGCCTCATTCCTCCCCATAAAATCACCAGCTATGTTCAGATCCTGGCTGGGGCACCTACAGCCATCTAGACCCAAAGCTGGATTCTGATTTAGGTGGGAAGGGCTGGAATCTGTGTCCCCACCTTGTCACAGAATGAGCTCCTCTGTGAGGGGATTTTTAAATGGATGCTTCTGGCACAGGTCATGCACCCATCCTCCAAACCAGGGAGGGTTTTCAGCTCAGTCTGTGGTCTCCTGGGCTTGTGGCTTTGCTGGGGAGGTTCTGCATGAGCTGCAGGAGAGGGCTTCTCTCTGGGGTGTTAACAGCTCCAGGAAATACACTGCTTCTCCTGGCAAAGATGAAAGGAAGGGTCCAGACGAAATGAATTGAAATAATTCACCACTTGGGGAAACAGAGGGCAGGACTGTCTGAGGAGATTTGATTTAGCCAAAATCTAAGTCTGATTAAAGTCTGAGTTTGGCAAAAGCAGCCTCCTCACCCTCTCAAAAAGCACCATGGCCACCGAAAATGAGCTGCTTTTCACCTAACAATAACTGGGTTACTGGGAAGCTCTCCCTGGGATTATTCTGCTCACACTGGAAAGTTGACCAAGCAGCAAAGCCGGGGCACAAATAAGAGCAGATCACTCTGTTGGTTTATATGAACAAGAAAAGCTACATTTGGCATCAAAACCTGGAAAATAATTTACCCAGAAATGACTAAGCTAAGCAAGAAATCTTTGAGATGAGAAGCCAGTGAGTCAGGGCAAGGCAGAGATCTGGATTAACAAACGGAGTGTCCGTGTCACTGCTGTATGAAATAACAGCTTGCACTTCTCCATCTGTTATGATTCAGGTCTTACTGGAATAAACCTCCTTACCAAGCTTTTATTTCAGCATCTAAAACAACTGAGAGGCACTAATGATTTTAATTCTCTGTCCTGTGGATGGATCCAACAAGTTTGGTTCCACACGGTGGACTCTCCTCACGCTATCAGTCGAGTTCCTTGCAGCAGTGCCTAAGAACCAGCCTGGCGCTCAGCCCTGGCTTTGTACGTGCTCAGATTTGTGCCAGGTGTTCTCACAGCGTCTCCCTGAACTGATGGACATTCAGGTCTTGGAGGACTGTGCAGGATGCCCTGCACGGTAATGGGAAAACATCAGTGTCTACTGCAGCTGCTGGGCTATCAAGAGACAAACCTGATGGAGGATAGGAGGATTTTAATTGCGTGGGCAAACCAAAGCTCTGAAGCTGGGATGCATCCTTGATAGTTATTTATTTTAGTGGAGGAGGATTTGGCTGCCAGAATGAAACACGGAGCACTGCAGTCCTTCCAATAGTGAGTAATAGAGGCTGCTAAAAGCCCCGTGAATTATTTTGGGGACTACTGCTCTCCAGCTCCTCTCTCCACAAAAGGGCTGCATGAAACAATTCCCTGCACAGCTCTAAGGCACCCTCGCTAGATAAAGTGTGTTTTGAAGCTGTTTTTGCCAGGATTACAGAGCCTTAGGCTGATTCCTCAGCTACTGTCTCTGCTGGTGGCCTTGCTCGGCTCACAGTGATTTCAGTCTTCGCTGTTAGCGGTGCTCTGGGTTTGCTCTGTTGGCAAGAATCTGTGGGAAGATGGGAAGGAATTCTTCATGCTGAGCTGTTACGAAGAAGAGGGGCCTGAATCACTTTGATTTGCCTCCTGGTAGCAAATCATGGCAGTGGGGGACTTGTTAGACGATGGAGGGAATGGATGTACCAGTCCCCAAAACAACTTTTCCTCCCACAGCCAAGGAAGGGAAATAATCACTCTTGAAGACTCCTGGGGTTTGTGTCTTGTCTTGGGAGAAGCTGGAAGAGATCTCTTGTAGAAACCTGGAGCTTCGATGGGATGTGATTTTTGAGCTTCATCAGTTCCCCCAGTGGAGGACGTGGGGTAAAGAGATGCTCTGAGGATCATTCAGTGCCTCTGTGCTCCCAAATGCTCTTTCCAGCAACTCTTGACACATCAGCGACACAGATTGTCTTTTGGCTGCTCTGCTCCTGTTCTCTGAGGGAAGCAAACACTTCAACACTAACTGTGGCCCTTTGGAAGGGCCTTTCCAGACGTCTTTAACTCTAATTAAAAGCTGGTGGCCAAGATAGAAAGAGCAGCCAGTCTCAAATAGCTCCTCTGTTTCCTGCAGAAAGGTGGGAACAACCACGTTACTTCTGTGTGTCTCTATCCTGATGACACCTTGGGAGAGAAGGCAGCTGAGACGTTTTAAGAAGCCAAATTTCCTTTTCTCTCCTTTGGTGACAAACAACTACCAAAAATCACACCCTTTCCCCTCAAACAATGGGGTTTCCCTGCAGAAAATGAGAAGGGAGGTAGAAAGAAGCTCCAGAGGCTTCCACAGGCAGCAAATGATGCCACTCCCATGCTCCTCCTTAGGGTCACACCTTCACCTGTTAGAACCACCCATCCTTCCTTGTCCTGTGATTACATCCCAGGACTTTTCCGGGGTAGGAGCTGGAGTTTTATTCCAGGCACTCAGAGGCCTTACTGCCCGCCCAGGACATCTCCTGACCACGGCACCAGGAACAATAAGCTCTGCTTTTTGGTTGTGTTTGTGTGGTCAGACATTCCGTGGGGAGCATCCAGGCTGGAAGCTGCAGTTTGGGGTCTCATCCCCTGCTGAAGAGCTGAGCTCTCCAAAAGGAACAAGGACAGGGGTGGGCAATGCTGCCTGCATCTTACCTGAGCCAGACACAGGGAATACTGGCAGGGAACAGAGGCAGCTCGCAGGGAACTTTCACCTGGGAGCTACTAATGGTTAACACAGACGATTACTTCTAGCTGTGTCAAACCGACTGACCTAAGCCCACATGAGATTTGTGCTGACCAGCTAGGGACAGCAGTTTACATAATCATCTCTACTTCCCCCCTCCCCCCCTTTTCTTTTCCCAATTGTATAATGTTATTTTGATAGCTGTATTCCCACTAAAAACCTGTGTATTCCTCTTTCTTTCCTCCCCATGTGCCCCGCTTTGCTGCAAGCAGATTTGTGCTCTGCTTGTCAGATGAGTGTGAGTGGGGATGGTGGGGTGTGAGCAAGCACGAGAGAGAATAAATCAGTTTGGGTGTGAATAGAGATCTGCTATTTCTTATAAACAGATTGATGCATAAATGGTTTTCTGAAAAACACTGGTTGCGATGTTTGTTTCCTCCAGATCTGATCCCCAACCAAGGAATTTACAGTAAAATAACTACAAGCAGTTGAGGGAAGAAACAGATTTTGCACTCTTTCCAGCGCATTCTCCACATTTTTTGGGGGTGAGGAGAGCCATTTGCCTGTGTGGCCTCAGGGTTGGGTATGTGACTGTTTAGCCAGCTTTTAATCCTGCAGCTGAAGGCCCTGAGCAGCTCCAGGGAGCTGCTGCTCCCAGGGCCAATTCCCTTCCTTTGCTCTGCTGGATAGGGCTCTGCACGAGCTGTTTGCTAGGGATGGGTGCATTAGGGGAGAAAAAAAATCCCTGTGAAGTCTCTGGCATTGTTTGCTCTCCTCCTCTCCGCCTTTTTCTTGTGGAGACTATCTGGATCCTCACAGTCATTTCCATAATTATTGGCTTCATGTTACGTAACAAAAAAAAAAAAAAAAAGTAAAAAAATTATCTATCGAATGCACATGTGGAACTAATGGGGCTTATTTGAAAAGACCTGTCTCTGCATTTGCAGCTGGCACATGGCTCAGATCATTTTAATGAGCTTCCACAGCCCTGGCACGTGCTGGGGACGGCCCCACGTGTGCTCGCCCCGTGCCCCCTGGGACTGTGGGGCTCCAGTTTCACCCCAACATGTAGGAACACAAATTCCTGGTCTGTGGGAAGCATGAGAAAACTGTTGCAAGAGCTTTCATGAATGCATGTTCCGTTTGAATACTCCCTGATCCGCCAGTCTTTTTTTCTGATTTTTGTTTTCTCATTCAGTGTGGAAAGCTTGGATTTTTTGGGGGGAGTTTTGTAGTTGCTGTGTTTTGTGGTGGTAATTTTCACTTCAAGAAGCCCCTGGCTTCCCCAAGGAAAGCAAAAGATACAAAGTTTTGGACTCCATGTTCTCAAGCTCGGGTGGTGGCTGAGTTGCAAAGATGCCCAAGGATGTAGGGCTCAGGGTGTGGGGACATCTGAGGCCAACTCCAGAGCCTGCTTGGCCTCAGCAAGTGAAATCCAGCAAATCCTGGACTTCAGTGGAGTTGAGATGTACTCTCAGGACATCAGTGCTACCACAGATTCACCCACCACCTCAGGGTGTGTGAAGACGATGTTCATTCTGGACTGTAAGAAATGAAACACTGGTCCCAATACACTGAAAAGGAGAGAAGGCTTCTGGTGGCCTTCGTTTAGAGTTTTAGGGCCTGCTTCTGAGAACAGCGCTGGCTCAGCCTGGAGGACTGACAGGATTTGTGAGTAGAAAACACCCTGAAGTGCTGCCCAAATTTGATTGTCTCCTGGTGCACAGGACCACGCTGAGGGACAGCAGCAGGGCTGTGTTTGCTGGTTTCAGGTTGCAGTCAGACACAGCCACCATCTCCTGAGGACCAGAGCTGTCCTTGTGCAGTACCTGATGACAGTGTCTCCCTGACACAGTAGAGCCTCT
Source organism: Dasyornis broadbenti (assembly GCA_013397935.1). Lineage (NCBI taxonomy): Eukaryota > Metazoa > Chordata > Aves > Passeriformes > Dasyornithidae > Dasyornis > Dasyornis broadbenti. The sequence goes on from VZRN01000827.1 coordinate 2,219,108, forward strand.
CCCTCTGGATGAAAGAGAATTAGGGAATCATTTAGGTTGGAAAAGTCCTTTAAGAGCAACGAGTGCTGTTGCCCACCCAGAACTGCCACTAAACCCTCTCCCCAAGTGCTACCATCTGCATGCCTTTTAAATACCTGTAGGCTTGGTGACCCTCACCACGTCCCAGGGCAGCCTGTCCCAGTGCCTGATGACCCTTTTGGTGAAGAAATTGTTCCTAATATCCAACCACAACCTCCCGCAGTGCAACTTGAGGTCATTTCCTCTCGTTCTATCCCTTGTTACCATGGAGAAGAGACCAACCTGCATCTCTCTACTGCTCCTTCCAAGCGGCTGTAGGTCAGTCGTCTCCCCCACGGCCAGATGCTGCATCTTGATGGGCTCTCAATGCTCACAGCTTCTTGTGGAGCATCTTAACCCCAGGGCTGTGAGTTCTCCCTCTTAGAACCTGACTCACATCCCCAAAATGCTGCTGCTGAAACCCTGCTGTTCCCAGGTGGATTCTGTGCCCACCCTCATGGCTGTGTCCATGTGGGGGAATCCTGAGCTGAATCCAGGCCTCCTGGGTGGATTGACTGGCTGCACCATGGGGACCCCATGCTGATGTTTGGGAGGGGAATGTCAGCTTTCCCCCACACAGCAGGAGACACTGCTGCAACAGTGCCTGTGGATCATCACCCCAGACTTTGCTGAGCTGCTTTCGAAGTCAAATGACCGTCCCCCAAATTCCCTTGATTTCTCCCATACCCTCCATGGTTCTAGGTCACATGCCCTAACTCTTCACTCATTTATCACAGCAGGGAAACTGCCTGTGTATATGGAAGTGAGGGAGGAAGGAAGGAAGGAAGGAAGGAAGGAAGGAAGTAAGGAAGGAAGGAAGGAAGGAA
>VZRN01000827.1:2220242-2342019 GCA_013397935.1 Dasyornis broadbenti
AGAAAGAAAGAAAGAAAGAAAGAAAGAAAGAAAGAAAGAAAGAAAGAAAGAAAGAAAGAAAGAAAGAACTAGAGATACCTTTAATTCTGAATACAATAAGCCCACGCAGCTAAAAGCTGGATGACTCTCCTTACGCTGAGTGCTCTGCTCATCCCATGCACTGCTTTGTCTCAAGGGAAAACCTCATCTTTTCATATTCTGACTGTATGGGGCTGCAGTGTCCCTTCGGGCTGATCATGTTTTTATTTCACAGGCTTTTCCCCATGAAAGGGGTGATTGCCTGTGATGGTTTTATGAAAGTGTTCAGAGGTGGATGTTCCTTCCACCCTCTTTCCACCCAGCAAAATGCGAAACCGCAGATTGTTCAGGCTTCAGTTTCTCATTGAAAAGCATCTTTATTTTTTATTTCCCCCCTGGGAAGCTCTGAAAATTAAAACCAGCAAAAGTACATTTCTTGTGAGGAGGAAATATTTCCTGGCTGCCTCTAAGACACCGCGGGGGCTCTGTGTGTGTGTGTGTGTGTCTGCAAACTGCACAGTGTGCATACCCTGTGCTCTTGTGCTCTGTGGACAAATATGGGGCAAAAGCCATAACATAAGGCTTATCCCTCTTTTCTGCAAGGGCCTGAAGCACACACGCTGCCCTGATTGATGCTAAAGGCAGGGGAAAGGCAACAGCAGCCTCAGCATCCCTGGTAAACACACCCTTGAGCATAGTTTGCAGTGTATTTTTGGGCTGTTTGAAAAGTGTGCAAAGGTTTGGTGACCATGAGTGTGTCTTTTTTTTTTCCTGTGCCTGCACTAGAAACTCTTTGCAACACAAACTCTTGTGCCTGAAAATGTACTCTCAGAGGGAAGGGAACAGCTCTGGGGGATCTGGCTGAACTTCTGCTGCCTGCCAGCCCTGACCACGAGCCTTGCAGCAAAGAAGTGGGAAATCTGCTAAGATCTGCCTGGGGAATGTGAGCGAGAGTGTATGTGGGTGAGAGGGAGATGCTCCCCACGTCAGGCTCAGCAGAGTGGGCGAGGAGCCAAGGAGCAGCTCAAGTCCTGCCTCACTGCGCTGCTGCCGAGCCCAAGCAGCAAACCTGGCTTCCCCTGTCCCAGGAGGAGGAAAATGTGTGTTGCTCCATCGCTCTCAGCTGGGCTCTGGCTCTGAGCGCATCTGGAGCACAGCGGCTGCTTCAGGATCCAGGGATGCTGGGAGGTGCGGGGGCAGCTCCCCAGGGCCCGGCTCAGACTGCCCTGCTCCATCCTCAGCCTTTCTCCAGCTGGCTGGGGCGCTTGGCAGCTGTCAGTGCCTCCCTCCTCTTGGTCCTCGGGCTCAGCTCCCTCCTTGTGCGCAGTTAGGAGCAGCGAAAGGGGTTTGGGCCAGAGGATGGGGAATGGGGCAGAATTGCATCAGTCTTCCATGTGCCAGGACTCCAAACTGCTCATGTTAGCCTAAAAATACATCTTTTTTTTTTTNATCTGTTCCTTCTGCTTCAGACATGAAATTGCTCCCATTTGTTTGCTGGATTTTTTTTTTTTTTTTTTTTTTCTTTCCCGTCAAGCCTAGTTTGACCTTCAAGATCAGGTATCAGAAGGAGCTGTAAGTTGAACAGTGCAGATGGGTTTTTTTGCAGTGGGCTGCAAGGGCTTGCAGGCTACAGATGAGCTGGCTGAGTATCAGTTTTATTCCACTTTAATGCCTGCAAGTCCTCACTGAGGAGCTGTATTCCCGAAACCCATGTAATTATCTTGAAGGTCTTCACATGCCAACCTTATGCAACTGTTAAGGAATAGATCTGGTTTCATATCTGCATGCATCTTTGGAAAGATGCAAATAAGGAGGGAGCATTTGCATACCAAAGTAGGCTCTGAGTGAGATTTATTCAGCATTATTATTATTGTTATTATTAACAGTGGCGTGCTTCTGCTGGTCTCCGGAAGGCCGAAAAGGTAAAAATAAGAGATTGCTTCCAGCTCTTCTTTTTTCTCTAAATAGATTTGTGAAGCCTGAAACCTCCCAGTCCGTGGTGCCACCACTTGCTCAGAATACAGAAAGTGCTCTCTGGCCACAAGAAATGGTTCATTGAAGGGTTTGGGGGCTGCCTGTGAGGAGCCCACAGCTGCCAAACACATGGAGCCCCAGGGATGTCCCCACCAGGAGAGAGGGTGTCTGCCTGCAGCCACGTGGGGACATATGGAGGAGTGTGTGGCAGGCGTGTGCAGCGTGTGCCCTCCAGAGCTTGCTGTGCTTCTGGCAACACAAAACCCCCTGGGATCTGTGGGCTGTTGCTGGAGAGGGGTCAGCGAGCCCAGAGCAGACACAGCAGGGGGGAGGTTGGATTTTCCTTCTGCTTGACCAGATAGTTCTGCTGTCAGCATGGCAAGCTGGGGGTTACCTATGAACAGATGCTGTGGATAAACCCTTGACTGCAGAGGCTCAAAGCCCTGATTCATTCTCCCCTCTCCTTGCTTGTGACATCTTTGACTTTCTGAGCTTTGTTTCTGTTTACAGCTCTGTTCTCTGTCTTGTCTTCATGCCTGCAGAGGCAAATTCTCTAAATATGGTGTTTGTCATGAGATTTGCATGTTTTCCATAATCAATATTGGGTTGTTGCAGTTTCTTCACCTCAAAGGACTGCTGTTCACTGCTCCCCTGACTTCAGAGGGTTCATTGTCCAACAGCCAAGGGTAGCCCTAAAGTGCATTTGGGAAATTTGTCCATTCAAAGAAGGCAGACAGTTGAAAATGGCAGGTTGGGGTTGACACTGTCAATGTGCGGTTTCTAGATAAGTCTTTTCCAAATAGATTTTTTACCATGGGGATTGTCCTGAGCCACCTGCCCAGAGTTTGCCTCTGCCCCTGCACGGAGACCTGCATCCACCTGCTCTCCAAAGCGCTTCACAGCCACAGCTGGGAGAAGAAAGAGGACAGAGCCTGAGATGTGGCTCTTCTATTGATGCTCAAAGGTCCTGCTTGCAAATATATCCAGGGACAAGGCACCTTGGTCAGAGCACGTTTCCATGGATTACACACTTCCCTGCTGGCCTTGTACTTGAAGGAGCGCTATGCCAAGCAGAGAGTGGGAAGCAGGAGGCACCAGAGCAGCTTAATTTGTTCAGGGCATAAAAGCTTCCTTGGAAGATGCCTTAAGCCAGTCTCCCAACCACATCCCACTCAGGAAAGGATTTAGAAGTCAAAAATACTCTTAAAACATAATGGTAGTTTATTTTAACTTTCTGTGCCACTTATTTCCCCAAATCCCCTCACTGCTGTCCTCCATCGGGCATTTTCCTCCCTACAATTCTCTGCCCAAGTGTGGTGGGCTCTGTGCTGGGTGTCCTGATGGAGTGATAGAATCCATTTCCATTCCACCACTGCACAGACTTTCCCACTGCCTTTACAGAACGAGACTGAGCTTTGGTGTCACACGGTGTCACAATGGGAGCCCTCCCTGTCCCCCACCTTCTGTCCTTTAGGTAGTGAAGGTCTTTCCTACTTCGGCAAAACGACCTGCAAAGAGCCTGCACCCACATATTTTTGGATAACAATCCCACACGGATCTCTGCGGACACAAGAGGGCGCTTCTACCTCACTTATGGGGAGGATTTCTTTAGCAGGGTTTTTTCTCCCCTTCACCTCATCAGCTGTGGAATGTTGGGTGAAGGTCCTCGGAGCAGGGAACTTGTCTCTATATTTGTTTGCAAGGCTTCATCCTTGCAGCATTCCCAGAGCCGCACACAGAGCAAATGAAATCATATTTATGTGTGCAAGACAGGGATTGCTTCACTTCAGGATCTGGTGGATTATCAGAGGATGTCTCAGAGGATCTTGGCTCTGAGATATGTCATTGGTTTTGATCATTCACTGTGAGAAACGCAGACACGTCAAAGCAGCATTGCTGTGATCCTCTCTGAGTGTAACAGAAATGACGGATCCGGGGGAGATGTGGTTTAAAAACAAGAGCTGGGTGCCTGTGAAGGGAGAGGGACTGGATTTTGTACTCACTGCCCCACTGGGTGTGTCAGCAGAGGGTGTGCAGTGAGCACATCACACATCTGACATCCCCCCACCAAGGAGGAGGCAGAACAAGTAAGAAAGCTGCCAGAGGCTGGGGAACCTGTCTGTCTCCATTTAATGCGGGCCATTTCCTCCCTCGTGTTCTTTTCCTGAGAAGGTTTTACGTGCTGATGACCATATCCCAGCTGTGCTCTGGAGATGCAGAACACAGAACCCCTGACCCCCAGGCTGACCTGCAGTGCACACACACATCATGACACTGGCAGTGAAAGGTACTTTTTATTCACTGCTGTATCCAAGAGCTCCACACTTGAAGTCTGAACAACAGCCTGAAAGTCCAGGCTGTACAACAGTGATTGTATACGGGCAGTCTCGGAATTCCCTTCCTTTGCTGGCTCAGTCCTGGGACCCGGAGTCTGCTTTTCCTTCTCCATCACCCTTCAGGGCTGTCTCCAGACAGGCTGTTCCCAGAGAACCACAGAGTTAAGGGACATCCACATCCATACAACGGGAGCACATCTCTCATTGCAGCTATGACTACTGCAGCCACACCTAATTACCTGCTCATAAATAAAGCCTAATTAGCCAGCACCCAGCTTTTCCTGTGCACCCTTGTCCTATCACCTCTGTCCCAGCACAGGGAAAGCAGTTTTCCCTCCAGGTGTTTGGACAGGGATGTTTTTGCTACGCAGCTGGCAGAAAGGGACAAAGTGTTTACAGACAGAGCAGGGCTGACCTGGAGAAGGCACAGAGCTTTCTGCCAGACACGTCTCCTCATACAACCTGCAGGAGAAAATCAAAGTGCTGGGGTATTTTTTATCAGTACAGGAGGGCTTTAGGCTTTCCCGGAGCTGCATAATCTCCAGGATGTAGAGGTGGTGGGGTTTTGTGCTGGGTGACATTGGATGGGTTACTGCCCGGTATTATTTTTTTTAAAGACTATTGAATCAAGAGACTTTTAAGATGCCTGTCTTTCAACAAGTGCTCTATGGGAGGAAAGGTCTTTCCTGCAAATCAGACCATTTTCTGATGTGTAAAGCTGTGTTCTGGAACAGGATGTTCCCCAAACACTAGTTACATGTTAAAGGGCTTTCTCAAGTGTTCTACTTTTACAGAAACAACAAAGGCCATTAGGGGAAAAAGAAACTAAAAGTGCTTGGCACCTTTGAAAATCAGACTGCCTCTGTTTAGTTTCTCAAATATGGAGCTGGACGCAGAAAGGCTCTGATTTCCAGAGCATCCATTGCTCCTTGGCGGAGGGACTGGTGAGGGGGCTTATGAGCAGCATTGCTGGGTTCTGAAACTGTGTGTGTCCCTTTCAGCCAGCCACAAGTGACTTAAACAGAACATTCCTATCTGCTGTCCCATCCCAGGTCAAATCAAATGTCCACCAGAAGAAAGAGATTTGGGGTAGTCAAGATGAGGTTGTGTCTGTCTCCTCCTCTCCAAGCCTCAGCCCCAGACAAACCCTTCAACCTCTGATCCCAGCCTGGTCCTTAGGCCTGGAACATCCTCTGGCAGGACTAGATGTAGGAGGCAGGAAGGAAATCCAAAGGGTCTTTGAGCCCACCCTGCTGCCCTGGTGCCCAAAAGCCTCCTCTCTACACCATCACCTTGAGGGATTTTGGCTGCAAAGCTAAGGCCAAGGTAGTAGGAGGGCAGAGCAGGACATGGTGTCCTGGAAAAATCCTTTTTTGAGCCCAGCAGGTCATTTCCATCAGCAGCACACACCTGGCACTGCTGTGTCCTGGAGCAGGGTGACCCCAGGCAATGCTGGAGTCCGGTAGGATGTGGCCACACAGCTCTGGGTTTCACTATATGGATGCCATACGTGCCATGTGTTCAGGGCTACAGGATGGCTTTTTGTTAGCCCAGAGGCTCTCAGACTTGTGGATTGCCCTTAAAAACATGCTTAGGTCTCTTTTATGCTCATAAAATCTTCCTGCAAAACCTAAACCCATGTATTGAATAGCTGATCCTTGCTGAAAGAAAGTTGGACAACTAGGTGTGAGAAATCAATATGGGGAAGAGCTTTGCCAATAATTGGGCAGACACTGCCTAGGCAACCCTTTGGATGTGTCGTGCATGACGTGGCACAGGTATTGGTGTTTAAAACTCAAAAATTCTCCATCAGCAGAGAAATATGGCAGCATGTCCCTCTTTATATCCCTAATGATATCTGTTGGAAGGATCTCCCCAGTGGTCTTGTCCCTTTTTCCCTGGAGAACTTGTCTGAACCTTCCGTCTTCCTCCTGAGCCTCCACAGTTTCAAACCTTGACCTTCATATCAAACAAGAAGATGTTGAAGGATTTCATTAGGGGAATGTGCACCTATTTGTTTTAGTAAGGACCAGTTTCCTTCTGGGTCCTTTGGGGATATACGTGTCCCATTTTAGTTACTTCTCCAGGAGTCATCCTTGCAGTGTTTTCTTATTGCTGTTTTCACCTTTGCAAGTCACCTTTTCCCACTGGGCTCCAGACTTGCATGGGAAAACATCCCAGATGAGATACCACACACCCATGGAGCAGCGTTGCTTAACGTGACCCGTTTTGCAACGTTTCCACCTGTATCTGTTCATCCCTCTTTCCACAGCAGGGTGGAGGCATTTTGCTCCGCAGCCCTTGGTGGATCCAACCCCTGCATTCCCAAGGAGGCGCTGCCAGGCTCAGCTGAGCACAGATGTGAGAATGCATTGCAGATATTCCCCAATTCTTCTTCACCATAAAAGGCAACGTTGTCCTTCCTAATGCTGGGGAATGGGGGTTGTCTGAATAACTTTCAGGAATCAGAATGAAATCTGGAGTCTTTCCCCTCTTCTGCTCACGGGCTCATGGGCTGGAGACGATTGTTACCATCTGAAGGGCTGGTGAAATGGGTTGGCTCCTTGCTGCTCAGCTCCCCAAGCTTGTTCCTGCAGTCTGTTGGCAGGGCTGAATGGATCTGGAGCTCCAGCCTGGATGGAGTCCTCCAAACCAGGGCTGGAAAACAGTAAGACAGCCTGCACGCAAAAACTCACTGCATCCTCACTAAATAGGGCACTTGAGTCTTCAGGGCTGAAGTCCATCTGGCCCTTCACAGTCACTTAAGCAGAGCTTTCAAACGCAGCTGCCAGGGCACCCTCTTCTGAGCTTTGTATGCCAAGAAAGTCCAGACCAACCTTTGTCTGCAAGGGGCTCGAGTTCAGTGTCTACTAACCATCCTCAGCTGCTGGTCTTGGCCAGGGAAACCTCGTGGATGCAGGGAAAGTGTGGGGAAGGTGGTCCTGTAATCCTACCTCTGTCCTGGGAATTTGTGCAAGAGGGATAAGCTGGGAGATAATTTTACCAGCATCTTGGGAGTGGCCGAGGTTCTGACAGAGTGTGAAAGCTGCAGTGTTGATGGGAGAGGAACCAGAGGTCTTGGGCACTGTTTTAGGATGATCTTTTGAAAGGTCCTTCAAGGTGTTCCAAAGGGAGCAAAACTCTTGGCACTGTGTTGGGACGACTGAAAGAAGCTCCAAGGTGTCCTAAACGGGAGCAGAGCTCTTAGGAACTGTGTTGGGATGACTGAAAGAAGCTCCAAGGTGTCCTAAATGGGAGCAGAGCTCTTAGGAACTGTGTTGGGATGACTGAAAGAAGCTCCAAGGTGGCCCACAGCAAGCGAGAGGCTCAGCCGTGCATCAAGCGTGCTCCTGGTGCCAGGCTTTCAGCGAGGTGAAGGGACAGCCCAGGGCACCTGAATTCAAACCACTGTGGCCCAGATTTACCTCTGAGGTTGGCCACATGCCTGCCATGTCCGTGCTGCCTGGCATGGGCAATATTGCCAGTCCCTGGTTGAAGCTGGGCCACCCTCCTGTGGTTGTATTTTGTGTCCGATTACTCTCCAGCCTTCTCTCCTTTGTCCTGTCAGTTCACCCCCACTGGGAGCTGAATCTCTTTCCAGATGCCTGGCTGGTCTCCCAGAAGCAGCACAACACCATTGTAATGTGCAATTAGGCTGGAATTCTCCTCCAAACCCCTTTTTCATTTAAATTACACCAATCCTTGAGTATGCAAGAGGTTATAAACCCAAGGAGAAGAGGGTCCTCACTCGTTTCCCCCCAAAATGTAGCCTTTTAGTATTTTACCTGAAAATGGGAAGAATATTAATAATAAAGCCTAACACTGAAAGAGGACAAGTTTTGGAAAGATGAAGTAGGGCAATCTTCCTCTTGTGAATGATATAGGGCAGAAGAAGTGTTGGGTGAGTTTAAAAAGGCCACCTGGCACAAGAAGAGTAAGAGGGATAAAAAAAGTAGCACTTTCAGTCCTAATCCTCCTTCCCCTGGCCAACACCTAAATAACTCCAGCACATGATCAGGGCTGCATCTTTCATGGACACTTATTCAAAGCAGGCTGTAGCCAGACATCAAAACAATACAAAATACAGTGCAGTAGTGCCAACCTGGATCTTGCCTGCAGTGGCTCAAGTCCAAGGAAAGCACTGAAGGATTTTCAGATGCTGATTCAGACAAATCCCTGGACTCTTAAAGACGACCATCTCTGATAACCTCTTCCACCAGCTGGGAAGTGGCAGCTGCGTCTGTAAGGCTGGCTACTGCAGTCACCCCTTCTGAAAACTGCAACTGTTTAAATTCATTAGGGTTTTGATCTAATGTAGGATAGACAGATCCCGTCAAAGAACCCAGGACACTTTTAAAGCCCCTCAGGAAGAGCTCTCTCTGGTACCCAGTCTGCAAGACTAAACTGTTCCACACCAAGCTCTGCTGTCACAAAGACTCAAAGGTGCATCTGCAATGGAATCACAGAACCATAGAACGGTTTGGGTTGGAAGGGACTCTAAGGATCATCTTGTTCCAACCCCCTGCCATGGGCAGGGAGACCAGGTTGCTCCAAGTCCTGTCCAACCTGGCCTTGGACACTTCCAGGGATGAGGCAGACACAACTTCTCTGGGCAACCTGTGCCAGGGCCTCGCCACCCTCATTGTAAAGAGTTTCTAAGTGTAGCTCCATGCATTCCAGTTGATGATGTGACCTTGGAGACAGAGGGTCTTTAAAGGGAAGAGGCTTTTCTAGGAATTTCCCAGTGTGGCTGCAGATTTTAAATGCATATAAATGCATGGGAAAATACAGATCTAGGCAAAGATGCTTGGAAACTGTCAGATCCCCCTTATTCCCATTGTCTTGGGTTGATCCTCCTCCCCTCATTAAACCAAGTCCCCAAAAAATTGTACTGGTTGGTTAAACACCATCAGAGCAGCTCTCCAGCTGTCTGACATGGTTAGACTCCATCGTGTTCCTTGTCAGTGTTAATCTAATCTATATTAGCAGGAAGGCAAAGTTACTGTGAAGATAAAGCCAAAGAGCTAAAGGGTAACAGCCACATGACTTTCTTTTCCTGTGTAGCAGTTTCTGTAGCAGTGGCAGATTTTGGATTACAGGTCCAACTCAACGTCTGTCAGAAGGATGTAATTCTTGAGCATCACCTGCTGGGAAGCACAGCTGAGATCCTCCTGAGTGCCTGAGCAGACCCCTGTTTCAGACGTTCATGTATCTCAGCTGCCTCAGCAGACCCTGCTGTTCACCAAGGAGGTGGTTGTCACACCAGTGGTGATTATTTGAGGACGTGGTGCCTGCTAACAATTCCACCTTGATGTCTCCTGTGCCAAGGATGTGAGGCTCTTGTGCTCCCTGGTTTAGGGCCATGCACTAGGAAGCCCAGGTCTTCATCCTGATGAAGTTTGTCACCTCTATCAAACCCCAGAAAGTCCCAGTGCTTAGGAAATGTCACCCTTCCCCTCCCTTCAACGATGGCTGTCTCTGTAGATTGGTACCAAAAGCAGGGAATGGCACAGTGAGAGTGGAAGGATAAGGGAGGGAAGTACAAGGTCAGTTTAGTCCTCCAAAAAGTTTGTCCTCATTTGGAAAAGGAAGAAAAAAGAGAGTTTAGGAGGCTTGGTAGCTTTTTGTAGCTCCCAAGTGCTGCTTAGCAGCTCATGGCACTCAAACAATGATTTCCAGCCTCTTCAGAAGTCCCTCACCTGGGGGTCTGGGCATCACATCTGCTCCAGCAAATGGAACCTAAAATAGGATCTGATCCAAGTGTCATCTTAGTCTGTGTATTTCTTCCTTCATCTCTGGGTTTAAGTTTTTTTGCTTTCTTTGAGAAGAGTCTCACTGAAATGAAAGGGATTGTCTTGCAGTGGTGTTTACTATAGACCTCTGCCCAGTGCAGGTTGTATCTGGAGCATCCCCAGAGCACTTTCTAGTGTGTTGACCCTGACTGGATGCCAGACACTCATTAAAGCTGCTCTATCCCTCCCCTTCTCAGCTGAACAAGCTTCTGTGGCTGGCCCTGGCAGAAAGGGAGATATTGATGGAAAGCCCTCGGTTGTAAATGTACGTTTTTGTCCCTTGGTACAAACCAGACTGGTTTTCCAGCATGCTTGATTTATGCATCACCCACAGCCAGCCACAAAACGACACTGGATCTTTCCCAAGAATAGATGAGGTTTAAACATACTTCTTTTTAAGTAAGAAGCAAATCTTTTTGCCTTAATTCCTCTTCCATCAAGCACATCTGCTGAACATGGAAGTCTTGAGCTGAAAAATGGGCCTCACCTCTCAGAAATCTTCTTCTCCAATGTACGAGACAATTCTTTGCTGGGTCTGATAGGACCAACGTGGGCATATTGGTGTTGTGAGTAGATCAGGGTCATGATACTGTTCTCTAGGTGAGAGCAGGCTCTTAGTGGGACCTCTCTGTCCAGGCAGTGCCAGGGACCTGTCCCCAGATGGAGGAATAAAAGTCAGGACATGGAGGAACATAAAGCTGGCAGAGAAAAAATGTGAAGGTAGAAAACAAAAAAAGTAAACCCAACCCAATATGTGCTCCAGCTGAGTGAATTTAGGCACCTGTATTTTATTTTTGAGATACTGAAAGTGGTTTTGAAGTTGAAATGCAATTCTGTAGTTCTGGGAAGATGCCCATGACAACCTCACTTCGTACAACTCAAATAATTCTTAGGGCTCTTGCTCAGCAGGCAGAGTATCAGAATATCTCAGAGATGTACCAAATCTATTGAAATTCCTGTTTTCTCCAGGAAAGCAAAGAGAAATGGAAAGCCGTGCCCTGATTATTTTTTTCCAAGCCATATCTGAGACTATTTTCTCTGCTACAGTTCCTGCTATAACATTTGTATTCATGTCATAAATGAGGATGAGAATTTATTGCAGGGTGGCTGTACATCCTGATTTGGCTGGAGATTGTTCCATGAGACCGAGGACACTCCCACCATCCTGAAAATAACCCTTGGGGTGCTTGGTTTTAATCAGGACATCTGATCTTGAGCTCTTGAGCTCACCTCTGGGAACTTTCCCATCATGACAGAGCTCAGCTGCGGTGTTGGCTCCAGTTCTAGGGACATCACCTGATAAGGTGTGAGCCCCATGCCCTGGCACCTGGTGTGGGAGTCATGGTCCCTGTATCTCCACTTTTTAACACTTTTTGTAATCTGTTATTTATCTGTCTAGGGAGACCAAACCATTTTGAGGTGTCCATTGGGATTGTCACTGCTTTTAAGCTCTGCTCTGGAGAAACCACCCTTGATAGATGAGGAAATTACCTTTTTTTTTTTTTTTTTTTTTTTTTAACCTACATGGACCGTGAAGTGGAGAAGAGCAAAGCACTCCAGATAGGAGTAATACTAGTGCTTCTGTGTTTGATGGCTTAATGACAAAGCCAGCTCTCCCCAGCTGGAGGCAATTGGAAGAAAAATCCACCTGTGCTGCTCCTGCTGAGGGGTGTAGGGGGACATCCCAGGGGTGTGTGGCTGGGTACATCCTCACACGTACCTGCTCGAGATGTCCTAAAGCCCTGTCAGACTCAACAGGGCTCAGTCTGCTCGCAGCCACAGAGAATCCATCACCTTGCACTGGGAATTCTGCTGCCATTCATCAAGTGATATCTCAGCTGTGACTACTTGTCAGAGAAATTTTACTGAGGATGCTTTATCCCCTTACAGCTTCCACTGGACACCTTGATTTACAGCTCCCAGCTCTCAGCCCAGATGGAGCAGGTGGTGCAGCCTGACCAAGCTGGGGAAAGGCTGCTGTCACCCACTCATGGGAAGGCAGCAAGAACTGTCTGCTTTCCTTTGTTCCTGGGACCATGGTGGCTCAGAAATGCCAGTCTGTAACAGGAGGAAAGATGATCAGCTCTCTGCCTGGCCATCATCGTGCCCATCGATGTCCTATGCATGGCGTTACAGCAGTTTTCCCTTGTGGGCTCTGGAGAACGGCTCTGTCTCTGTTTGCTGACCCCTGCTCCCTGTTCACTGTCTTGTTCTTGCTGTGCCCTTTGGCAGAGGGTGAGTGGCTCTGGCTCCTCCTGCTGCTTGTTGAGGCTCGGGCTGCGTGTGCAGGGCAGAGACATCCCCTCTCTGAAGTGGTTTCCCCTCAGGAGTTGGTGGCTGTGTTGATGTGGGTTCTGGCACGGCCACACGCCCACGAGCCAGAGCAATGGGTCAGGGAGTGCAGCCCCACCACATGCACCAGGAACCTCTCTGTGGCTTTGCATATCCACGAGCCTGATCCCTCTCTCTCCCCTCTGGCTTTGGCACAGTCAATCCCACACATTCCTGTCACATTTCCTGGTGGATGTTGGCTTCCTCAGGGGCTGGGGCAGGCTGTGAGGATGTGGCTGGCCAGGGCAGCAAGGGAGGAGAACACCACCTGTATTCACAGTCCTCTGGAGCAGGTAGGAAGAAAATGATTTTCAGCTAAAGGGTAGTAAATATTAATTTCTCATCTGCCAGTACGAGCATCACAGTGCTTGCAATTCAATGTGAATCTCTAAAACCATGAGGCAGATTCCCTGCTCCTGCTGGAGGCACAGGTCAAGCCCTTGTCAGCACCTCTGGATACAGCCTGGCTCTTCAAGTACTCCTGTATGGCTTGTGGTGAGCCTGAACAAGCCAAAAGCCGCACAGAGAGGCAGGATGGGCTAATTCAGCCTCAGGACGTATATTGACAGTGTGCTGACTGTCTTTGCACAAACCTGCTCAGCCCACAGCATGGGCTGCACTGGCTGGGAGCTGTTTATGAGACACTGTGACCCTCTGCCTGCAGAATCTGGGCTCTGCTGTACTCCTATCACCCCTAAAAACTCCTGAGACAGGGGCTAAGTCAGAGGGCAGCTGAGTAGGAGCTACCATGAAGAGAAGATTATATTGGTAATCAGTACAAACCACATCAGGTATGCAGGATATGGACAGCGGGGCATTGATCATTATTAAAATCCCCGTTCCTTTATTTCCTTACCCAGGTGCAGGGTGTGAGGAGGTTTTCATTGGCATGTGTTTGGGCCATCTCATTACTCATGAATGACAGAGTGAGGCAAAAGGAATGAGTTATGTTGGCCTTTGCAGACAAGTGGCAATAAAACAAGTTTATGGTGCCGCCTCCTACACCGTCACATATTTATGTCCCATATTTATCTTGCTTTTTTAGCTGTTTGTGTTTGCTTGTCTTGCAAGGCCATCCCACCCCTGTTCCCTCCGACTAGGGGCTATTCCAATATTGCAGCTCACTCTGGGCAGCACTGGAGCTCCCTGGAGACACCCAGGCAAAAGTTCTTTTGGGATCAGTGATGGACAAGTGAGATCTATGCTGGTTTCCCATAGGTTCAAGCCAAGTGTCTCTGCAGGCCCTTGCTGGGGCTAAGCCCAGCCTCTCTCAGCAGTCTGGGATACGATCTGCTCAGCAGCCTCCTGAGATCTTGAACCAAGACTGGTGCAGCCCATGGATGCCTGCTCTGGAAGGAAGGGATTTGCTGAATGTTTGTGCATCATCATGTCACCACAGCCAAGGACAGTTTGGTTCCTTGAAATCTGGCAGTACCAGAGTTTCTGCATCCCATGGAAGGTCCAACACCCACTTGTCAAAGCTGGTCAGAGAGACTAAGCACTGAGCAGAGAGGACCTGATTCTGTCATCTTCAAAGCCAGCAATGAGATTTAGGCTGTGTCCCCAGCCAGAGGGGTCAAATGCATGGTTTTCATTACAGATCCCAACTCTGTGTTCCCCCATTTCTCTGTTCCCTGGCTGGTCCATCATGTGTAGCCGTAACACGAAGACATGAGAGCGCAGCCCTTTGTGCCATCTGACAGCAGCACACAGTCCCCCATCTGTCCCCCGGGGTCCCTCTGCAGCCTGACCCTTCCATTGTGCTCCAGCCCTGTCTGCAGGGCAGTGATTTGACTTTGCACGTACGAATTACCTGTGAAAGGACAGAAATCTGTAAAGCACAAAGTAAAGGACACTAAATTATAATAAACCGGGCTTTCGATTTCACTTTGTGTGGGTGTAACAATGACTCCTCCCCAAGTTGTCTCTGCTTTCCTTTTCTGAGTTATTGACATACATTCCCTTTTGCTGCCAGCTTTGATGGCTGCTGTGAACTCAGCCAGCACTCATCTCTCAACCCTGAATAATCAAGTGACTGGGACAGCTAACAGAAGGACAGTCTCCCTCTAGGACACGATGGTCCTGACGTACAAATGTGTTCACACACAATGAGGCTGAAAGGAGAGGACCAGGTGGGCACAATGTGTGTGCTGGTACATCGTGATTTTAAATACAATAACAAAATTTCTGCTGCACTATTAATCCTTGTGACTGCCTTGCATGCTCAGGGTGGTTCTGCTCTGCCCAATCCATCTGCATCCCCTTCCCAGTCCCCTGCACCCAGGACTGGGAGAGGCTGCAGGAGAGCCAGATTTGTCCTTTTCATGCGCTACATAGCGGTGCTAAGGCGGTAAAACAAACAAAATAGTGGAGCGCCAGTTCCTCAGCATTCTATCAAGAGGGAAATGCCATCCCACCTGCAAGGATAAGCCCCTGGAGAGCAGGGCTTTGTTGGCATTTTCAGTAATGGCTGCCTCACTCTACCACACCAACCCATCCTAAGCCCTAGGTCCTGCTAATTTTTACCAAAATGCTGAGTGATATCCAGATAATTGGGAATACTGTGGCGTTTCCTTGGTGTTGTTACTGTGGAAGACTCAAGGAGTGTCACCAGATGCTTTGATAAAACCTTGCTCCTCCCTTGATGCTGTCTCTCATGCTTGGCACTCCTGCCAGCCAGCTCCAGAAATTCTTCCCCGAAAGACGTCACGGGTGTGCCCAGCAGGACTTGCCTACACGCAGCAAGTGTTTATGAGCCTGCAGGAGCCAAGATATTCCCTTTCCCACCGAGCACTCGAAGCACAGAGCGAGGCGGCCACATCTACCTGGAGCTCTGGAAATTTTTAACGTGAAAATAATTTGATTGATTTTGGGGAGGGAGACAGAAACACAAAAGGTCTTAAGATTTCACTGATTTCTCCTGGGACTCTTTTCTGTACACAAAGTGTTTCCTGCTCTGTTCTTGGAAGCAATACCCTTGGCTGGGCCTGGCCTTTAAAACATTACCAGCTGTATGCAAAATAGAGTGCAAAGTGCCAAAAAGCCCCGCAGGCTATTTACATTTGGCTGGAGCTTGCTGTGTTGGCCAAGCTACAGAGATACTTTGTTCATTGGCCTTGCAAGGAGAGCAGCTACTTCAAGCTGTTTGGTCCTGTTTATACACAGAGTTACCATGGAAGTCCCCAGGCCCCACAGCTTTGCATACGCACATATCCAGGGTGGATTTTTCCGGGACCTGATTTGTCTCCCCCCTCATTTGGCCAGGAGTTGGTAGGCAGTTCTGGAATGAGGTTCTTGGGCGGATGTTGGGTGAAAATTGATTTATGTCTGTGGTGAGGGATTGTTTGGGTACTGTGTGGATCCTCTCTTGATCAAAGCAAGAGCAGGTGGAGCAATGGGATACCTGCTGTGTTAGCAAGAACATTTTTCCGGGGTAAATTTTGAGAAAAGTAGTATTATCAAAAAAACTGAATCACAGACAAACTCTTGCAGCTGTATGGAAAGAAAACACTTATAATTATAATTGTACTGGGGTTTTTGTATTGGGCAATAAATAGATACACATTTCCTAAAGTGTGATAATCACCTGAGGGCAACCTAACTTACAAAAACACATAAAATCAAGGGAGCTCTACATGAATTTCTTCAAGTTAAATTGTTTTGCTCTCAGATCAGGGCATTTTAAATCCTAGGCTCTCTCTCGGAGTATTCATTATATTTCAAAAGTTCTGTCTAGATGAAACCTTTATCTCAAAGTCAAAAGTATGAAGCAAGTGGCAACAAATCCTACAACAACAGGCATAAGAATAATTGGGATTTTTTAAGGAAACTTTAGGGAAAAGGTAACGACCTTTGCAATATTTTTGGTTAAGATCTTTTGGGTTCTCTTGAATCCTTGGGCTACCAGCCCAGCTAACAAGTGTATGGATTTCTGGACTTTTCTTTCTGCTATTATTTGTAAATGTACATGCTTTATTAAAAAGGTTACTCATAGCTGAACACTTGTCATTAATAGCCTTTTGCCAACACATCACAGCAGACTGACTGATGGCATAGCTGGGTATGAGGGTATGGCTGGAGATCCTCTCCTAACTGGCTCTAGGTATCCGGCTTAGGGAATTTTACATCTCTGCCCTGGCAAGCAGTGCTGGGGAAGACTAAAACATTGCTTCCTTGGCCTCCTACCAAGGCCCAGGATTATCTCGTGTGCTTGATGGAGTGGTTTGAATTCGTCCTTCTGTGCTGCAAGCAATTGTGCTCTTGGTGAGCGTTCAGAGGGGAGTGGGGACATGTGAACCTCACAAGCTGATGGTACTAAAACACTCCTCCCTGTGTCTGAGACCTGATCTCAGAGCCTGAGTGAGGCCAGTCAGGACTTTCCCCACTCATTTTTGCAGGGCAAAAGCATTATGAGCATGTTTAAGTGGAACAAGGCTAGCGCTGCAGGCTGGCCAAAGGTCTCCAAGCCCAGCTGGCTGAGGTGGGGCCTGGAGAGCGCAGCTACACCTGTGAAATAAAGGTTCTCCTTCTGCTTTGGCTCTCAGACATCCTCACTCAGGAGCAGAAACGCTTGGGAAGCAAACCAGCAATGTGTCTGCTGTCTGTGCACTTGCTCTCTACCAAAGAGGGAGTCAGCCAAGCCTGGAGTTCGTTCTGTCTTGGCCAATAGTTAATAATAACCCTGCAACAGCTTCTTTTTCTTTTCCTTTTTTTTTCTTGTTGCAAATTGAGGGTGGATGAATGGCCTGGATAAAATTAGAACTCTCTTTCTGAAAGGCTGAGCTGAGTTTACAAAGTTATAGTTCCACGGATGTCCCGTTGCAGCTGGGGAATCCCAGCTGCTCTCCGAGGGATGAATAGCTGGTAACAAAGCGCAAATGTGTGCCCTGGTCAGAGGGTCCTCCCCATGGTGCTGGCTTCACATCACAGCAGCTTTGAGGAGGTGGATGGGGTGACTCCTGATTTCACCTTCCTTTGCTGCCAGGACAGGCAGTAGCTGTAGCAGGCAATTGCCCTGCGGGGTGTTGAGAGATGGGGGCTGATAAGGTTGGATGCTGGACCTGTATTGGGTGGGCCAGATCACAGGAGAGGAAAGGAACACAGGAACACAATTATAATTCCTTTGATGCCTAGGTACCTGCTGGACAGGCCACTTCCTACATGTGGATAGCCAGGCAGGAAGTTGTTAGAGAGGGTGTCACTCATCCCGTCTAGTACTGTGGCTCTTCCCAAGGCATTCTGCATGATTCTGCTGTGTTCTGGTCGTTTACCCTTCAGGCTGCATGAGAAGTGGTGCCCATGTTTTGAGTGACCCTGGCTCTGATGCTGCTTTCTAAATGGAAACAGTTTGTTTCGTAACTGTGAGACCCAGAGCTCTCAAGAGTGTCACCCATAACAGGATAACAGCAAGGGGCTCTTTGTGGCAAAACTCACCTTTATTTCCGTACTTTTTGTGGGTAGGGGATGTAAGGCACAACGGAGCTGCTGTGACAGAGCAGATGTCCCCTTCAGCTGTGTGCTCCTGCATCATTCCCACCAGTGAGGTCGAGCACGTGAGCTCAAACCAGCCCCACACAAGATGGACAACAGCTGGCAGTAGCTGCTTAAACCACTGTAATTCCCATTTGATGGTGTCACCACAACTCTGGTGAACGTGGGCTCTGAGCCATTGACTTACGCGCGTTATTTGGACTTTTCTGGTATCTAAAACAACGCACTGAGGTCAGTGCAGATGATGTGCATCAGCTCAGTATCAAGCCCAGCACGTTCTGCACAGTATTAACATTCATATCCTCTCTGGAAAGGATGGAGGCAGAACAGGTTACCTTCATAATGAGGTATTAATTAAAAATTCCCCAAACAAAACCATATATGTTTGATACCTGGAAGGTCTGTGTGTTGGTTTCAAAAGTCATTCTGAACCCTTATATAACAGAGCAATTAGCTGATACTATAAACCTGTTATGCACCTGCTGGAACACAACAGCTCCTTTGAAGCAATTCAGATCTATTGTGCAATTATAGAATTAGGCCACGTGCCATACTTGGGAGATTGTGCAAAGGGGGAAAGCTTTCCATTTCAAAGTAACTCAGAGCTTTGGTGGCTGCAGACATTTTTTTTCCTGCTGACCTGCAATTTAGAAAATGTAGAACTCTGAAATACATCACTCTTTGGCTGAGTTAAACACCCCAGGAAATCTCCAAGGGGGTTTGCATTGTATTGATAATAAAGAAATTTCCTGGGACGGTGCAGACCTTGCTCTGCATGCTGTCAGATGTGATGGGATCTGGCACCTCCAGCTGCAATGGAAGGAAAGCAGAAATCAAAAAACTGGTTAAGAATGTTTTAAATGATCCAGTTACATTGTTTTCAGGGTTTTGTTTTTGCAGGTATTTCGGAATTACCACAGATAGATTTCCCCCTTCGCTCACACTTTTACATGTCCTCCTCTTTGGGTGAATGGAATGGTCCTAGGATGCGATACAAGGCCGGTCATGACATCTCAGCTTTTGGAGTGTCTGGTGACAGCTCAGTGCTGTTTGATTTGGAGGGTCATGAAGAGGAATTCCTGGGATGAAAAGCAAGTTAGTTTGGTGGGCCCCAGCTGCGGTGAAACACAAGAAGAGAATCAGCTGGTTCTTGGGTTTGGTGGGGAATTTAGACAGGCCTCCAAAATGGGACAAGGACCTCCAGAGCTCAGAGCCTGAGGTGGGGACAAGCAGGCGCAGTCACCTCTGGGGTGGGTGTAAGCTCTGCATTGGGGTAGGTGTCCTCAGCCTTTTTTATGTGGAAGTCCATCCCAGAGTGTGACACTTCTCACCTAAAACAGGCACCAAAGCAGAAGGTGAGGGGGTCTTTGAAGGGATCCATTTTTCTCGTTGTCTCTAGTGGGAGTCCCACATGAGGTGTTCAGAGAGACATCAACCCAGATATCTTTAACTGAGTGACACCTGTCCTGTCCCACCCTGGTTTCCAACTCAGTTGTAGGAGCCCCAGCTCTGCCTCTGAAGGCAAACACAAACTCAGCAGTGCTCCAGCTTCTTCCCTTGTGAAGGATAAACTTATCCTCACCTCCTGGGCAATCCAGGAGCTTGGGGAGTCATTGTGTTTTCTAGTTAGGCTCTCTATCAAACCACTTCTGGATACATCAGGCCTGGTGTGGAGGACACACAGGGTTTGAGCAGGACACCTTGACCCCCAGTGTCTGCCTTCAAGAAGAGTCTGGGTTCAGGTGCAGAGGAGCAGTGATTTGTGGTTGTGAATTTGACACTGGTGGAGCTGTAGGACCTTTGATAGCCTGGGACACACCTCCTTTGGGAACAGTGAAAAGACACTCAAAGGGGATAAACTGTGGGATGTCTTTGTGGAAGGGTTTTGAGGATGTGCTGCAGCAGAGCCTGCGACTCGCAGGAAACCAAGCTCTTGCCCTCAGTCCCTGCATTTGAAGCCTGGCTCAAACCCTAAATTGAAGGGATTGTTTCTCTTGACATGAGTTCTCTGGTGGGATGAGTCCTCAGCCGGGATGAAAGCTGAGCTGCCAGCTCAATTGTCATTCATCACACGGCACAGAAATGTCATTTTTTAATGATCAGGCTTCCCTCTGGAGGCTGTGCCGAAGCAATTCCTTGACTGAATGTCTCAGAAGATGTGCTCCAAGGGGGGAGTGTCTCTGGTGGCATAAATCCTCATTTCCTCATTATCTGGGCATTAGTGGAAGCAGGTCACTTTCTGCTCAGTACTTTTGAAAGTGTATTTGCATATAGATGCAGTGGGTCAGATTCTGGTGCTGGGTGAAATCCTGAACAAGTTCATTAACAATCATGCATTAAACCACGCTCTTTGTGGAGTCTAACCCTTCTGAACACAAAAGAACCACAGCCAGGGTCTTGAAAACAGCAATCAAATGCAAAAATACATCTGGGACCATTACAGAATATTTCAGCAAATTATCCATATCCCACGATTAATTTTTCCTTATCAAAAGCTGTATTTTTGGTTTTTTTTAGCTTGTGCATGAGGCACAATATTTTCTGTTAAGCAGAGCTGTGCAAATTACTCATATGAACTAATCTGACCTGCCTAACAGTCTGGAACATGACATGACATATAAATATATATATTTTTATACATATATATATATATATATATATGTATATTTGCCCACCTACATATGTGCACATACAAGCTCCACAAAAAAGATGTTGGCTAGGAGATGATACAGCATTTTTTTCCCCCAAATCTACTTTTTCCGTGCCAGCTTTACTGAAGGATTTTCCTTGTTATCTCCTGCTGAACTGCCACGACAAGAGGACCTTGAAGACGAAGTCAAGCATGAGGTTTAATTGTACCTATTTTGGCAGCCCGAGAGGGACATTTAGTGCTTTTCTTGAAGTTGTTCCAAGATTTTCTTCTCCCTTACCAAGGAGAGTCCTGCAAAGGAGTAAGAGAGTTTTCCAGCCTGTTAACCTGGGGTACACAGAGGAAATGAAAAGCAGGAATTTCCCAATGTACCTGACTCTCTGCCTGGTGCAGAAAATCTGAGAAGTCCCTGTGACATGCAGAGCATCTCCAAGAGTCCTGAGGACTGTGCTGTAGGACATGCCTATGAAGAGAAGCTAGCAGAGGTCTAAAAGTGCTGAAATTTGATGGACCCTGCACAGGAAGGGGAAGTGAATGTTAGAAAGGGTTTGGAACAGTGAACACTAACAGTAGCAAAAATGGGAAAGGTTTGTGGTTTTCCCACTTATCTTTTTAATCCCAAAATGACGGCATGGCCATGCATTTCATGGGGCTGTTGTGGTCCTGGAGAGCTCTTTCAGCTCATGTGGGCAAAGGGAATGTGAGGGCTCTGGACAAAGTGATTTTTCATGCAGGTATCACTGCAAGGATCCCATTTATGTGAGAAGCTGTGTGAAAGGACAGGGTTTGTATTTTGTTTTTTTTTTTAAAGAAAAGCATCCTGCTCTTACCCCAGAGCCTGGATCTCTGCAAACTGAGGGTCAGAGTGCCTTTGCCATGTGTGTGGTGCCTTTGTGCTCTCCAGTATCACCTGGGTGTTTGGATACTGTCCTTGGGGAGGGATTTTCCACTCAATGATGAGGATCTTCAGTTTCCCAGAGTTTTTTTCCTGCTCTATTGCCTTGATCAGCTGAGCTGTTGTTGAGACAAGGCTTGGCCCCACTCGGCCATGCTCCCCCCGCACCAGGTATGGCTCAGCAGGGCCTGGCTGGGACCCAGCTGGAGCATCAGAGAGCAACCCTGGGCTCCCTCGGGACCCACCACAGGGATGTGCCAAACAAATCTCATCTCAACAGAGAAGCTGGCCCACGATATGGGCTTTGCAGTGCTCGTGCCAGCTGAAATACAGCCATGAAGCTGCTTGCTTCTTGTTTGCGCAACAGCCCCCGCAAGGCTGGGGGTTGCCATCAGAAAAGCTGGAAAATTGCAATACTTCATCTTCTACCCACTTCTGCTGTCAGCCTCTAGCTGGAAGCCTGAGCATTCAAGGAAAGGCACAAGGGATTGGTTCCTACAGGGCCAGGTGGCAGACACAGGGTTATTTGTGCTTGAACAGCATGGAGGTCATGGCATGGAGGTTTGTCTCTGGGCTGCTGAGCACTGTGATGCTGGTGGGGCTGCCTCCAGCTCAGTGATGTGTACGTGGTGGGTTGCAGAAGCACGTGGACAACATGCTACCGCTCACCCTGAGCAGAGACCAAGCCTGGTGTCCCAGCACCATGATCCCAGGATGCAGGAGGATGCAGGTGCTGGGATGTGACACCAGCAATAATCATAAGAAATAATAATTATTGTTACAAATTACTATAATTGGTGTATACTACTACTATTTATATAAATTTATTATCTTAATCTTACTATTTTACTAATAATTGTGTGATTACTTCTGGAACCCCTACCAGTATAGGCTGAAGGCAGGCCTTCCCCAGGAAATAATTGCTCTCTACTCTGACTGTAAGCCAAGAGATGGGAAAGCAGCTTCAGAGATAACTATGGGATAGACTTCCCTCCAGAGATGGGAGACTCTTCTCCATCCACACTCTAGTGCCCTCAGGGGTCTTACTCTGCAGGGCTGTGGCTTAAATCTGAGCTGAGACAGCACAGTCTTACATCTATTCCATATTTCTATGGCAGGAATGGTTTTGTCCAGCAACATCTCTGTGCTGAATAAGCCCTTGGCTCCTCTGATCTTTGCCTGGGTGACAGTGGCTTGGTTTGGCAGTCTGTGTTTCTCCAGGATCAGCTCAGCGGGCCCTGCGCTATTACACCAGCCATGATCTGTGCATCTGTTTGGATCCGTTTGTTCCCAGTGAGAGTTTAGTTTTCCTTGCCTTAAAAGGAGACAGCCTTCACCACTGATAGATCTCCTTGCCTTGCTCCTCATTGTAGTTTTCATCAGCTGAAGGCACATCTGTATTCCTGGGAAACTGAGCTGTCCCTAACATCTAATTCCTCTCTGTCTCCCGCTCTGCAGGCAGTGATGCATCTTTGCCAATTTACAGAGGAATTAGCTGGGGATAAGGATCTGTGTACATTTCATACTTTGCTTCCCAACACCCACCATTAATAATGAGCATGTCCTTTATGACCTGAGCCTTGTTTTAAGTGAATGCAAAGTATTGGCCCTTTCCTTGATGATCCATGGCCCTTGCAGCCGTGCACTGTTGTCTGGAAGGATTCCAAGTGCTTTGGAGCAATGCACTGGAATACATCACAAATGAACCAGTTTTGCTTGTCTAAGTTTTGTCTCTGGGGATTTGGGAGGGACGGCAGGGGAGGAGAGGGATGAATATTTATTAGCTTTTAATCAAAGAAAGTGCTCTCTGTAACCAGACAGGCTACTGTCTGTATCTGATCCAAGAGAGACATCAAGATCCCTGTTCTTTGCTGTGCTGCCGCTCGTGCCCCTCGGAGCTGAGCAAATGGGTTGTAAAGCACTCCAAGAGGTGCCTGTCTCTGTTTGGATTTCCCTGCATCTGGGTTTTCCTGGCCCCATTCACCCAGGATTCTCCTGGAAAAAACAGTCCCTGAATGAGTGGAGATGAACAGCAAAGCGCACATGCCATGACCCTGAGAGAGGAGGTGCATTTTGGGTAAATTTGCACACATCTGAGCAGCCTGGAATAGTGGAAGGTGTCCCTGCCCATGGCAGGGGTTGGGAATGAGATGATCTTAAGGTCCCTTCCAACCCAAACCATTCTGCGACTCTGTGAGTCAGGCAATTTGTACACTGACCGTGCATCCTGGGTTTCCTGGAAAACCCCTCCAAAACCCATTGTGGCTGTTTTGAGCAGGGAAAAATAACACCTCTCAAGTAGAAAGGAGAGAAGATACAAAGCAGAAGAGACCTGGAGCAGTGGAGCAGAGCTCTGTGCCCTGAGCTGGGAGGGAGGGTTTTATGGAAATGTTTCCCAGACTCAGCCCAGCTTCTACCACGGAGTGCGACAGCCCCTGGTCCTGTAGTCTTAACCTGATGGGAGTGGGATGCAAAGTCAGAGGGGATGCACCATCCCTTTGAACTGCAGTTTGTCAGGATAAAAGGCTTGCATCCTGCTGCTCTGTGACTCAGGAATTCTATGCAGACCCAAAAGGGGGTTTAAAGGTGAGACCCCAATGCTTTTTTCACGATTGGGTGTGCCCACTTCAAGACCTCTGTGTCATGAGAGGACAGACACCAGTGGAGAGCCCAAAATCTCTAAGGCAACATTCATAATTCTGCACTAAGCCAGGCACCAGGCGTTCACAATGGTCCTTACTATTAAATTGTCATCGAGCTCCTTGGCACGACTTTCTCCTCTCCCAGCGAGCACTTGGGGAGCATTGAAGGGCTGGCATGGGGCAGGGACCAGCCCCAGCTGTCACCATGGCTGAGGCCACCCTGGTTACGGTTTGGAGAGGAGAAGGGGGTTTGGTTTGTAGGGTTTGTTGTGCCATCTGGCCACACAACTTCTCTTAGTCCCTTTTATTTACTGGTATAGACATGGTCTCCTTGATCAGCAAAATCCTGGCTGTGAAACCGAGGGACCATGCATCCCACCCTCTTGGAAATACAACTTCCCAAATAAAAACATCTGGTAGGAGCCCTGTGTTTGTGTTAGTGAGGGGCCAAACAGAAAATGCCAACAAACCATGCTGCAGGGATCAGATGAGATGGAGCCAAGGCTCGATCACCTCTGAGCACTTTGGGACTGAATTTTACCCTACAAACCCATTGCAGGACTAAAGGCTTGGACATGTGCTGTCTCTGTCTGCCAAACTGCTCAGAGTGCCTCCGTGGCTGCTGCCTGAACATCTCACACAGCTCTCCAGGCAGAGAGGGATGGGCACACCAATACGTTTATTACAGATCAGGAGCTGAGGGGTGAAGTGGCTGGGAATCTTTAGCACAGCAGAGAACAAATCCAGCTCTCCCAAATCCCAGGGCTGGTGTTAGCCAAAGATTTCTCTTTCTTATCACCTGGAATGTCTGCTCCATCAATGTTCCAGCACAGGAGCTGGTGCAGGACCACAGCTGCAGCTTTTTAGGCTGCCTCAGATGTGGACTGAGGGCTCTCTCTGCAGCAGGAGGTCCTGGGGTGGGAAGGGGTTGTGTGTGCCCTAAATACAAACGAGGCAAATATTTTTCTGACTTCCCAAAGCACACTTCTGTCAGCACTTGCTCTCCCACGAAGGAAGTGTCCACGCAGGAGGTCTTCTCCTGACCAGAACAGACTGGGGATACTGACAGGGCAAAGTCTGTGAACATCTGGTATAAACAAAGTCAAGCCTCTGCTTCAGAAACGGCCGCCCAAGAGAGTCCAGGCACTTCAGTGACGATTCATGGAGCACAATAACACTGCCCCTGATCCCTGGCTCCTGTGGGCTTGCATCAGGACAGCTGCAGATGTCCTGCAAAGCCCAGCAGTGTGACAAGGGCATCATTGCACAGCTGAGAATGGCAGGGTCAGGCGTCTTGAGGGTGTTCACAGGGAAGCAATAAAGCAACCTCCAGATTCGTGCTTTGCGTTGGAACAGTGGCAGGATTGTACCCAAATCCACTTCCTGTGGCAGGGCAGGGGGAGATCACATCCTTGGTGCTATGAATGCAGTGAATGTCAAAGGAAACTCGTAATTCATGTTGCACAGTATAAAATAAAGCAAAACTTTCAGCGTCTTTGTCTCGTAGGTTTGCCTTGCAGTGCTGGTATTTGGGATAAAGCAGGCAGTGGAGTGAGGTCCTGCTGGGAGGTGCTGGAGGACACATCTCCTTTCTCTTCAAACAGCCCAAATGGATGACTGGGGTCTGCAGCCAAGGGCCCATCAGCACCTTGCAGGGGATGGCATCAAGATCCTGAAGCATGAAGAGCAGGGCCCATGACTTCTCAGAGCCAAGCTGTCAGCTCAGCCTGGAGACATCCCAGAGCTCTGCTGTCTCAGTGGCTGTTTGAGGAGCCCCATGTGTTTGTCTCTTGTACACAGATATGCCAGACAGTCCCTTTCCTGGCATTTCAGTCCTGCCCCAGCCTTCTCCTGCTGCCTTTTCCCTGAACTGCTCCTCAAAGCAGCCTGTCTCCACAGCACCTTCTGCAGAGCCACACCACAGCTCATCCATCTCCTGCCAGCACCGCTGTCTGACAGCTCTGGCTAAACAGCAGCTTCCAGCCTCCTAACAAGGTCATAGGGAATAAGAGTTTTCCGGATCAGGGAAAAAATACCAGACCCTCCTGCCCTGCCACCAGCCTTTTTTCTCCTTCCATCTCTCTCCTTTTGCTTTTCCCAGGGGGATTCAGGGGCTCTTTGCTATGCTGCCGGGACACTGCTGTGGTAGTGAAATGGAAAAAATCTGGGTGTTACATGAACTGGTGCCACTTTTGGAAGTTTCAGAAATAAAACTTCCCAGGGAAGAGCTTTGGCCTTTTAAATTTTGGGATGGCTCCCTGTAAGGAAGGTGCAAGGCCAAGGCTGTCAGCAGGGAGTGTTTTCCATGGACGGAGCACGGCTCACTGCTATGACCAGCACAGCTTGTGTTGAAGCCATGTACACGCTCCCATATGGGTTTGTTTCAACCTATGGAATCCTCGTGCCTTTGTGCTGGGATCCCTGGAGCTCATGCTCGGGGAGCAAGCAGCATGTGCACAGTAGTGTTGGTGACACAGGATAGGACACCTGCAAGATGCCCATCAGAGGACCCGGCGTCTCTTTAGGGAGCCTGTTCGCTGGGAGGCTGGGGGAGGTCTGGATCAAAGCCTGGGGGTGTGTGATAATCAGCCTTTTAGGAGCTGTAATCCCACTGAAAGGCTTTTTTGTCAAGTTCAGCTGGAGGGCTCAGGCTCAGGTGTGAAATATCAGACATGGGTGCTAAGCAATTGAAGAGGCTGTTGTAAAACAGGCTGGGGTTTTGCTGTTGCATTTCCTTTATGCCTCCTGTGTGCCTCTGTGTGACTCAGGGGCCTTTTGTGACCTCACAGGCTCTGACTTATTTCCTAAACACATTCTCTGCACCTTCTTGGTAAGGGCCTTTTGACTTGCAAATGTCTCAGCCAAAAAGTTTTTATGCATAAATACATAAATCCTTGGGAGTCCCTTGAGAAAAAAAAGAAAAAAAAGGTATATTTTGATGCAGTGTTTTGACCTACTGCTTTTTTTCTAAGAGAATAATTTTATAAAATCACAGAACACCAGGTTGGAAGGGACTTAAAGGATGAGCTGCTTCAACCTTTCTTGGCAAAAGATGGCCCAACGTCTTGTCCAGCTGAATCTTAAATGTGTCCAACATCGGGGAATCCAACATTTCCCTGGGGAGGTTATTCCAATGGCTGATTGTTCTCATTGGAATGGGATGAATTCATGATACAAAAACTGAGAATAAACCAAATCAAATGCTGTAAAACAGTTCATTCCTCAGGGAATGGCAATCCCTCCGAGTGACCCGGAGGCGGCAGCGCATCCTCTGTGTGTGGAGGGCAGAAGGATGTTAAAAATGCAGGGCATGCATAGGCAGCAGGGCATTAATCATCCCCAGGGGATTCACAGGCAATCCCCATGGTGAAGAAGAGGCATCAGATCGACCAGGGAAGGAGGGAGGCAGGACACAGCCCGAGCTGGAGCAGAATAACCCCTCCCTCTCCCATCAGAGACTGCTCTGTGGACAGACTGATGTTAGTCCAACCCCAGCACGCACAGGACAGCACTAGGCAGTCCCAAAAAAGCTTTTCTCTGGCCTGAGCAGCAAGATTTCATCACTTGTCATCGACCCCTATGCGAGCTCTCATGCTGTGTCACTGGCACAGTGGCTGCAGTGGGAGCCTCAGCAGGGAAATGTTAATGAAAATCATCTATCAAAGACAGGGCAGGACTCCAGGCAGATGGATGAGGGCACTGGGAGGAAGATTGTGCTTCCAAGAGTGGGAACTGCTGGGAGAAGCCTTTGCAAGAAGCCTTGTTTTCACTCTTCTCCTCGTAGCCCACACCTGGATGGAGGCAATGGGGCTCCAAGCTGCAGGGTTTGGTGGTGCTGGCTTTAGGGTTGGACACTCACCTGTTTCCCAGCTGAAGGTGTGGAGAAAGGCTGTGTCCTCTTCTGCAAGGGCATGGCTCATGCATGAGAGATTTAGTCTCTGGTTCTCTGCATTCCTCATTTTATCCCACAGTAAATTCATCACTTCGGTAGAAATGTAAATGTATGCCAGGGCTGGGGTGAGATCTCCTCCATGGGGGGCGACGCCAGCAAGAATCCTCAGTCTTCTGCTGGGAAGGGAAGGGTGGAGATGACAGAGAAAGAGCCAGGCACTGCAGCCCATGGCTTTTCTTGGTATGTGATGGGTTGGCACTCAGAATTAGCAGTGCACAGACCTGAGTCTGAGGTGACCGATCCCTTCTGCAGCACTGAACCCTCCCTGAAGGGCAGTCAAGACCCTGTGTGGATCACACAGTGCTGCTCAAATCCCCTTTATTCAGGGAAATCGAGGTGGTTTGTTATCTCTGTGGGGCCATACCTGCTTTCCTCCCACCAGATCTGCACCTGGGCATTCCTTGGTGTCTTTCAGCGGGAGACAGCTCCTGCATCCCCTGTGAGCTTCTGCATGGACCCTGCTGGCTCTGCAGCCTTCCAGACCGAGGTGCAAGCGGTCATGAGGACCCTGACTCTGCTCCAAATTCCCATGTCCTTAATTTAACAAAATGTGGTTGGAATCATAAAGATTGAGCCTTGCCAGCCCCCATACAGAAGTCTCACCATGATGGTAATGTCTAAGCAGATCTTATCCGTAGGGAAAATGCTCTTCGTCTCCCAGGCTGCACAATCTGCATTCTAAGGCTCCTCATCCAGAAGTGTCTGTGTTTTCATTGCCACCTTGCTATAGCTTTGGGGAGGAAAGTTAAAATAGAGGCTTTTCAATCTTCTTCTTATTATTCTTTTTGTTCTGACAAGCAGTTGTACTTTCCTGATCACAAAGGGGTTTTTCAGGTAAAATGAGAATTTCCTTAGAAAATGTCAGCTTTGGTAGAATTGTTTCAATACTTTTGAAAACAACAAGCTTAAAAACATAGGGTTTTCCCCTTTTCTTTCCTCCTTGCTTTCTCCCAAAAACAGGTGGGCAGGGAGGGGGAGGGAGATGGAACATTTTCTGTTCTTGCTTTCTCAAAAAAAAAAAAAAAAAGGAAAAAAAGAGAGAGAAAAAATTAACACATTGCCAAGAATTTTTTTTGTTGTTGTTGTTTTGTTCAGAGAGGTTTTTTTTTTCCATGGAAAAAGACCATCTCTTTTAAACCAGCTTCAGTTGTTTTTCTGTAATTATACCCCAAAGTCTGGGAACTAGGGCAGAGGAGGCAGTGAGCAGAGAGAGCACTGCAGTGAAGATAACCCATGTAACAAGCACACTGTAGGATTTTGCAAAGGTCCTGTCTGAGCCATATGGCACATGGGGCTGGTTCCAGAGTAGCACTGCTTCTTTTTCCTTTTAAACATCCATCAGGTTTTATGCCATTTTGCTGAAAGTTGTAAAGAAGGAAGGAAAAAAAGATCATGTAGCTGCCATTAGGATGAACTATCTAATTAGTGTGCAAAAGCACTTTCCTCCTGGAGGGAGAATGAATTAAATGACCTGAGGCGGAGGGTGATTCATTTCTGCTTTGCTCTTGCATTTCCCTTCCTGTGACATGAATCACTTGCCCACCAGTCTGTGCAGGGAGGAGGGCAGAGCTCCTGATCAGCCTGTGGGGCCAGTCTGAAGGGCTCAGACCCAAACCATCTCGAGCAATCAGCCATATTCTCTCTTCTTTAGACAGAAAGATGTTCAAACGAGCTTCAGGTCTTCTGTGGTCTTCCCGTGGCTTTTTGCCTTGTGAGGAGAGTATCACACCTCTCATGAGGTACCAGCTCTGACTGTGGCATCCCCAGAGCATTTATCTCTCACCCAAGAGGCTTCTCTGCTCTTTGCTGGTGCCTCTGGGCTTGTGCTGCTTCTTGTGCCCTCCCTCCTCTCTCTGCCCACCTGCATTCAAAAGCTGGTGTCAGCCTCATGTCTCTGTAGATTTGTAATCAAATGGCCAAAATTTCTCAAGGGTTTTGGAAGGTTTTGGAAATGCCAGGACTAAGATGAACACAGACAGGTATTACAGTCACAGAAGCCCCATTCCCCCAGAGAACTAGACCGAAACACTTCCCAATGTTGTAATGAAACATTCAAAAAAAGTCTTCTAAATAGTTTTAATGCAGCGCTACCCTGACATGACTTCCCAAAGCAGAAATTACAAGACAAATTGTTGTCATTGCCTCCTTCCACCCCATGAGGTTGGCAATAGGAGCAGAGGAATGCCCTGGGCTCTCTTCCTGGTCTTTTCCTGGAGCAGGAAAGGTGGCTGATGTCCCTATAATTCTCCCAAATACATTCTCTGGACCATAAGTTTGGCTTAGAGGAAAACCCCAACCTGCCTCCTCCACGGCACTGGTGTGAGCAGTGAGCACCATCCTCCACAGCCTGCAACAGGCAAAATGCATCAGGATGGAAAAGGGTGCTCAGGCACTGCCTGAACCACACCAGGAGTTATGGGGATATTTGAATCTCCTTCTAAGGGAGAAATGAGTTGCTCACTGGAGGAGTGTACAGTTTAACAGGGAAAGTCAAGGTGCTTTGCTGTCTGGTGGGGCTGGGTCTCGTTGGTACTGTCTCAAACCAGGTATGTTTTGGGTAGGAGTGACTCTGCCCACGTGGGGGACTTGGGTAGAAAATCTTGGCATCATCTTTTAGGAAATAACAAAGGTCTGTACCTCAGAAATCTTCATCTTCCCTCTCTTTCCTGCTCTGCATGTGTGTTACCCACAGTCACTGGCTTGACCAGGTTGTTCTTGGAGTTCTGGTCAAACCTGTCTCAGCTCCTCTCCTTTTGCTGAAATTTTTTCTCTGTTTGCAAATATTGCTGTTTCTGAGAAGATCCTGTTCTGCTGATGTGCGGTGCCTGCAGATTGGGCCATCATGTTAAAACTGGGCTGGTCTTCTACCTTAACCTGCTACCTTTAGAGCACAGGTGACAAAAAAAAGGCACTTAGAAAGTACATGGGAATGCAATTAGTTGCTAAAACATGCTCTGTCAGGAGAATATTTTGGAATATGTCACCACCAGAGCTGGAGAAAAAAATGCTGTTTTATCTTTTGTCAATTTTCCTTTGTTCTTATTGAAAAAATATTTATGGTAGACAAAAATGCCGTATTTCTGAAACATCCAGATGGCTGTTTCTACAGCTACTAATTCAAACTTCTGAATGGACTTGCTCTTCATGCTCTAAGGAAGCAAAATTCCCTGTTGTTTAAAGGAATTTTTCATCTACCCTCTCATCTCTGGGAAAACTCCCAGACTGCTGGGCAAAACAGGATTTTTTCTTCGTTTTCCCACCAAAGCTGCTCCAGTTGTGTAAGAGCCTTAAATCATAGAATCATAGAATCACGTCATAGAATCCTGGAGTTGTTTGGGTTGGAAGGGACCTTAAAAATCATCTAGTTTCACCCCCCTGCCATGGGCAAGGATGACACCCATTAGATCACTTTGAGACCCATAAGATCAGTTTGCTCAGTGCCCCAATAAACCTGGCCTTAAACACTTCCAGGCATGTGGCATTTCTGTGGGAGCCTGGACACTCACCTGGGCACCTCCATGGACGGTGCTCAGCCACTGGGATGGGTGAAGTCGTGTCATTTCACTGGACAGGGACATATTTTGGGACTGCAGAAGGATGAGTGTTTCCCTCACCACGTCAATGACCCAAGTGAGAGGTTGAAACTGTGGGGTCATTAACTGCAATTCCCAGGTCTTCCTTGAAGAGATTTCTTACTTGTTAACAACTTCCCTGATTAAACACCAGCATTTCCATTTCTGCTGTAAAGCAAGTGTGAGTTCAGCCCCGGGGTACAAGGAATGAGAGAGGGCTCCAGGCTTTGTCCTGCAGGCAGTGGCGCTGGCACCAGGTGAGCCACGAGGGCGGTAACTCGGGAAGGCAGCCGGCGTTCGGCGTGAAACCAACCCCCCATCGCTGCCCACCTCCAACCTGCCTGGCTCTGACCAGACAGCTCTTACGTGCTCCAGATGGGGCCCTGCCAGCACCACGGGCTCAGCTTGGCCTGTCCCTTTCTTCTGACTCGGCTGACCTTGCCAACAGCCATCGCCTCCCTTGAACATCAAAGGTCTTCATGAAACCCTGTCAATCCCAGGGCCGCGTTCCCCTGCCGGGTGTCGACGTGTGACAACGAGCACCGGGGGATCCCCAGCCTGTGGTGGGAGGGCAGCCTGCCTTCAGAGAGGGGGGACTGTTCATGTCATGCCACTTCCAATTTAGGGTGTGCTCTTGGAGGCAGTGAGGTGGAAGGGGAGCTCGTACCAAGCCTGTGAGGCAGGTGCTGCAGCTGTAGGACCCCTGCGCTGTCAAAAGGGAGCTGCTGGATGAAACAGCCCCCACATGTGAAAAGGCAGCCTTTCCCCCCTAGCCTGGTGGCATGTCCCCAGATGGGGAAGTGGTCTGCAGCCTTTGTCAGCTCCACTCACATCAGTCATGTCTCACTGGCTCTGCTGACGGATGGGAACGGGCAGGACCCATCGCAACCACTGCCCGTCAGCCCAGGGCTGCGTCCGCAGAGATTTCACTTCAGGAGGTCATGTGCTGTGTTCCCTCCTGCACTGAGACACTGGAGGTCTGTCTTCCTCTCAGGAAGGCTCCCTGGATAATGTAGGACATTCCCAGACAGCTGATTGCCGCGTCAGCTGGTGCAGAGCACATGAAGGAATGGTTGTAGTGACCATCCTTCCCTCTCTTTGTGTTTCAGGACCGTGACATCCAGCCTAGGGGCTTTGCAGCTCTGGTGGACAGCAAAAGCCATGTCTGCTTGTCTTGGGGTGATGTTATAATAATCATGTATCCCCTATTGTCTGCTTTAGGCTCAGACAATGTGTTCTGTAACTTTAAGAAGTTCCGAAGCAGTTTTTTCTCTTTCAGTTGGTGTCTACAAGCAGCATGTGGCACAGGGGACCTCTCCATGTCCCATTCACAAAATTGATTCCTGTAGAGGATGCTTTTTCCAGAGTCCAGGCAGGGCTGTGACTGTGAAGAAGGTCTTGAGCAATTTAAGCACATAATCACCCACTTGGCAGCGGGCTGTGGTGGCATGGGGACAGCTGAGTATGGAATCTGAATGCCCGCATTGTCTCTGAGATGAAACTGAAGATGGATTTGTCCACTTGTGTGTTTAATTAAGAAAGATGCATTCTTCCCATAACATGTCCTTTCCATGCAAACAAACTCCTTGCAACAGGTCTGCGGTGCCAGGTGCTGATTTAATACATGTGCAGGAGAATCCTGACCTTAATGCAGGTCTCTTTTTTACTCCCTTGCTGGAGGAAACGCTTGCAAGTAATGTACCATGTTACAGCCACAATAATGTTTAATGGTTGTGTCCTGTGACTGAGGTTAATGACTAGTTAGGGAAGCTTTTACACTGAGGAATAAAAGAAATGTATCAAATAAAGCTGGCAAGGAGCAAGAAGGAGGGTAATGACAGATTCTGGCAGCTGCATACCCCAGTCTTCAGCCCCAAGGAGGTGGATGTTGTAAAAGCCAACCCAGCAAGCTCTTCTCAGGGCATTGACTTTGCTAAATCTTTGGGAGGGTGAACAAGACATGCAGCCCTGTAAAAGGAGCCTGCTGCAGATGGGTGAACATCTTCTCCTGCAAACAGACCTGGATATATTTCTTATATTTCATCCCATGGACTCACATGGGTTCCCACACCCCTGCCTCGAGCCTGATGCAGCAAGCCAAGCCACTGCAAATGCTTCACAGTGATGCTGACCCAGCCATCCTCAGTGGGTCACTGTCTGCTCCCTGTGTGCCTTCAGCAGGGCTCAATGAGCTCAGATCTCATTTGAAAGGCCACACGAACTTAATTGAAATGCTCATCTGTGTCTGTGATGGCTGCTGCTGGGCCCCAGGAGGGGACTGACACTCTTTGCTGGCTCCAGACCAGCCCTGCACCAGGCGGTTTTTGCTAAGTCTCACCCTCCTTGAGATCCCCTCTCCCAGCTGAACTTCCAGTGTTCTGTAACCAGACTCCATTTATCTGTCTGTGGTTGCATGCTTGCCTCCCCCTGCTCCCTTTTTTTTTTTTCACAGTTGTTAATAAAAGGTTTTTTTTTTCTTCCCTCCCTCCTTTTTTTTTCATGATTTGCTGCATGAAAAAAAAAAAAAAAAAAGAAAGAGCCCTACTGCGCCTGTACTGGTGATAAATGAGAGCCAAGGGAGAAGCCAGGGCTGCTCGGTGACCCAGGTCTCTCCTTTCCCAAGCTCTGAGCTGTGCCCAGTGTGCCAGGTGCAGGGCACTGCACTCCCAGATGCTGCCAGATGTGGCAACCTTTCCATCACTGCCAGCTCCCCTGTGGCAGGCACAGAGTGGGAGGAAAGGGCTGGGGAAAGGAGAAGCCATCTCTGCTCTGCTGTGGGCTGACTGGCTGGGGTCAGCAGACCTGCAAACTGGCCCCAGAGACAGGCCCAAGCCAAGGTGGTGTCGAGATTTAATTCCAGCTGGCAGCTAAGTACCACACAGCTGCTTG
Source organism: Dasyornis broadbenti (assembly GCA_013397935.1). Taxonomy (NCBI): domain Eukaryota; kingdom Metazoa; phylum Chordata; class Aves; order Passeriformes; family Dasyornithidae; genus Dasyornis; species Dasyornis broadbenti. Next base: position 2,254,784 of record VZRN01000827.1, read on the forward strand.
CTCACATTCCTCACCCCTGGTGGGGTGAGGACAACAGAAAAAAAAGTGGTGAAATCCATGGGCTGGTATAAGACTGTTTAATAAAATGAATAAAATGAATGAAATAAAATAAAATGTGGTAACAATAAAGTATAATAAAAATAATCTTAATGAAAAGGGAGACAACAAAAAGAGAGAAATAAAACCCCAGAAAGACAAGTGATGCACAGCACAATTTCCCACCACCCACTGACTGGTGCCAGCCTGACCCTGAGCAGCAATCAGGGCCCCCCAGTCAGCTGCCCCCAGTCTATACCCTGAGCAGGATGTTTGTGGTATGAAATATCCCTCTGTTCAGGAGTTCAGATCAGTGTCCTGGCCATGCTCCCTCCCAGCTGCTTGTGCACCTCTTCACTGGCAGAGCATGAGACACTGGAAAGTTCATGACTTAGGGTGAGCACAGCTTAGCAACAACCAAAACATCAGCGTGTTATCAGCATTTTTCTCATCCTAAATCCAAAACACAGCCCTATACCAGCTACTAGGAAAAAAATTAAAAAGCTGTACACAGCACTGTCTGGTCTGAGCCCTTTGTAATGCTCCACAAAGCCCTGCTGAAGGCCAGGCATGTACCTGACCTTGGCACGACACCAAAACCTTGTGCGGTTTGAGACAGGAGGGCAGACTTGGAGGATGTGAAGCCCTGGCCAGTTGATCCATGCTCTGTGCCCTCTCCCAGAGGGTCTGGATCCAGTGTACATTCCTGCCACAGGCTCCTGTGTGTGACTCACCAGGTGAGTGCACTCTGCCCTACTCAGCCCTGCCTTTGATATCCCACAAGGGCAACCACCCCAGGGTTAGCAGAATAAACATCATCAACCATCAACCTGCTATAAACACCACTTCCTGCCTTTGTCTGGGAGCATCTGAGCCTCAGAGACTCTCTTGAAAGTCACCTGAAAGGTAAAACCTCTTTCTTCATATTGAGCATCTCATCCATGTGTGCCAGCACTGGACAGAGCAGAAATAGCCCTGGTGCATCCAGCCTATCATCAAGATACGCTGGTATTTCCAGTGCAGCATTCAGTTTAAGATAAAATACAAAACCTGGAGGGGGAAAAAAAATACATGCAAAACATGATATACAACCTCATCTGCTTTCTGTGAGGCTTTTGTGTGATGAGCCTCAAAGGGAGAAATTAGGGACTAGATAAGGCTGCCTCTCTGGCATTCAGAGAAAAGATTGGTTTCATTGCTGCTCGCTGCTCGTAGCTGCGCCTTGACCCTCTTTGGGATATTTTTATTGCTGCTGGTTGTAACTTGGACACGCATTGTGTGTAGTCTGCAGGATAAAAATAGCTGCAGTGCCTATTTCTGTCAGAGCAGAGCACACCAAACCTTTGTTTACCAGTTGCCTTTGGTTTAAATATAGCAGGAAGCCGAGCACTCGAAAGCAGAGGGAAGCTGTGTGACATGAAATCCACCCAGCTAATTTTAGATCACTCTCTGCACAGTGCTGTAGGGAGAGGTGGGTGTCGGTGTGTGATTCCACACAGGCAGAAGGGGGAGGAAGAGAGGGATTGACCCAGTGTGTGCTGTCGCTGAACCTGTGGCTTTTGGCAGCCTCTGCCTGGATAAAGTGAGCGTCCCAAAGCTGCTGGCTGGGTTTAGGGAGGACATTCAGCCCCCGGCATCGTCCCCATGCCCGAGATGGGTTGGTGGGAGTGTGTGTTGCAGGGCTGCTGGTTTTGGCAGATGTGGTGGTAAACGTGTGAGCTTTCAGAGAGCAGTAGGAAAGGAGTGTTCCTCTCTTTTTTCAATCCCCACCTTCTGGAGTCTTGATATTTTTGAGGACTGTCTGTTTCCTTGCTTTGTGCGATATATATTTTAAGAAAACTCACAGCTTTGCTCTCTGTGGGAAATGCTTGGAAATACAAATCTGAGGGTTTCAAAATCAGACGCAAATGAAGGAATCAAATACAAATCTCAGTACATTTTTATCCTATGTTCCCATGAAATCAAGCCCCATGTGATCATGACCCCCTGGCCTCTCCCTCAAGGTCTGGCTCACAACAGGGATGACATTATAAGAAATAACTCTTCCTGGCAGAGGCAGAGGGTCACTGGGAGTAGGAAGAAATTGTTTCTGGCAGATGAACCTGCAAGACGTAACATACCCCTGCCTCAGTTTCCCAACCCTCAGAGTGGATGGACTGTCTGCTTCCCCAAAGGGTCCTGTAAATAACCCTGACATGAGGGAATTGTTTCCAGCTCCAGACTTCATGTCCTGGTCTCCACCATTTCTCACTCCACAGAGGAGGGGGTGCTACGGTTGTCAGAGCATCTTGGTGAGGGGCTGTGGAAACAGAGAGAAAAAGCACTGAGACTCAGCAGCAATTAAATCAGCTTTGCTGATTTTGCTGATACTGTCATTTATATAATGACATTCCCAATGTCACTCACACTCATTCGCTGTTATAAACCCTCCAGGGCTCCTGCCCAAGCCCCAGAGTGTCAGGATACCCCAGCTGATGCCAAAAGCTGGGTCCGACTGTGCCTGTCCCATCAGGTGGGAACAAAGAGCTCTGCAGCAATGTTTGGCTTGATCTCATCTGCTCAGGCCGATGACAAAGGCATTTGTTAAAGGCAGGCAGCTATTTTCAGCATATGCCACTCAGATACACAAAATATATTGAAATTAAAGCCAGCTGCTCAGCTAAGGTGAACCACCATAGGCTGGTTTGCTTCAGTGGGCAGACACTCATTTACACCACTGGAGGATCTGGCCCATTTCCTGTGAAAGGGGAGCTTTGATGCACTTCTTGTGTTTATTTATTTGTTTATAGCAGGACTTTATTTACTTGAATCCGGGATGCTCTCATGTCAGAAATAACTCTGCATATCCTCAGAGTAGTTTCAGGGAAACAAATAAACTTTTAAAGGTGTTTCAATGAATCTTTTCAATTTGATGTGATGTTGGCGTCACGTCTAGTTCCTGTGTGAAATTCTGTGAACTTTAAAAAAATCCTGGTTCGGAAGACCCATAGGAAGATGATGTTCAGCACATCTGGGCAAGAGCAAGGAGGCCTTTATGGATTTTATTTTCTATTTTTGCGTACCTGCTTCTTCCAGTTTGTGTGTGTGTGTGTGTCTGTGTGGGTTTAGTGGCTTGTTTTGCTTTTATTTCCTGTTCTTCACCCACCCAGCTGAAGCTCAAAAATCAGAGATGCAAACACCTTGAAACTGCAATATCCAAATTTTGGGGTTGTTTTCCCTGTTAACCAATTTTTTTGTGTACTGAAAGGCAAAATATCTCAGCAACAGCAGCACAGCCACTGGGGAGAAAGCAATTCCCTGTTTTCTGGCACGAAGAGCTCTCCCTGAGAGCCAGCTGCACCCCTCTCTGCTTTCTGGAGTACAGCATCACCCCACGGGAAACAGAAGGCGATTCAGGCAACTTCATCTCAGCGAGTGAATCGAAGATGTCCCTTGGACTTCCAAACCTGGCAGGATGGGAGAAAAACCCGCCGGGCTTTTGGCTAAATATGGCTTTTGCAGGGCAGCTCCAGGCAGCTGGCCGCGGTTCACCCCCGAGCGCTCTCCATCCATCACATCGGCTGGATGTTATTAATGAGGATGCGAGCGTGCAGCGGCAGCACGGACAGGCTGGAAGGGGCTCCCCCGTCGCCGGCAGGAGGCTGTGGAGAGCCCGTCTGTGCTCCAGCTGCCATCCCCTCCGTGCCGCTCCGCTGCCAGCGCCGCCCGCCCGCTCCCCGCGGCTCATCTGCTCCGCCGGCACCGCGCTCCCGACCACGGGCTTCAAACAGTGCCTCGTGCTGTGAACCGATTGTTAAAGCACCCGCAGGTTTGCAAGGGATGGAGGGGCCTTTCTGCTGGGTTGGGTGGGACCTGGGCAGCAGTTGGGGCAAAGGATGTGTAGGAAATGGACACATGAGGTTTAGGAGAGGCATGCAGTTGGAGACATCCTGCTTGGTGAGGCTGGAGGACTTTGAGAACGAAGTCAGGGCAGAATAAATCCTGTAGCAGCATGGCACAAGCTCTTGTGAACCACTGAACACCAGGCAAGGCACACCTGTACCTCCCCACGCAGCACCTCCGGGAAGCAGCACCTCCTCAGCTCTCACGGTAGTGGTGGCAGAGGGGATTTGGTTGGGGCTAGCACCTGCAGATGAAACATGAGGATTTTAGCTTTGCAGGAGTTGGTGGAGAAAGAATTTCTGTACATTTTGAGTGTTTGGAGGAGAAGCCTCCTGCCTTTCTTCATCAGTGCCAGGAGCAGGCACCCAAAAGGGTACTTGGGGTGTTACTGGTGGGTTGGCGGGGTGTCTGCTTCCATGCAGAAAAGAAGACAGGCTCAAATAAACATCATAAAAATCTGCATGGGCAAAGAGTGGTGCTGGGCTACCCCTGACAGTGCTGCATCTTCTGAGATCATTCCCCAAACAAAGCTGGTAGGCGAGACTGAAAAGAGCAGGGCAGAGACCTGGAATATCCCCTGTCCTCCTTGAAGGGAGGAAGCCCAGTGACACCGGGCTGAGCGAGGAATAAACGGAGCTTTTCCCTCCCAAGATAAATGTAATGTAATGAAAATAAAGACTTAAGAGAAATATTGCAGGCAGAACCCAAAGTAAATGACTTCAGAACGGGTCTAATGAGACTGACTCTCTCTTCCTTGCTACTTCAATAAGATAAGATTTCAGCTCATGATAGGCCAAGGGTCAACTCAGGAGTTAATGCAGATTTTGAAACAGAAGCCAGGAGTCCTGCAAATTGAAATCCATTCACTCTAGTCCCACATTGTAGCAGAGCAATTTACTGGTGGATGCATCTTCTGCAAAACCTGCCTGTTAATGAGCTGCTTGGTCCATGGACAAAATATCAGTGGAGAGGGGGAAATGAAAAGCTTTTCTGTCCCCACGCACACACCATAAAATTAAAACTCTTCGATTGCACGCCTTAATGGAAATGCAGTAAGTAAAGGGCTGTGCTAGACGGGCCATCCATATCCCTTCCCACCCTCCTCACTGTCACTCTGAAAAACGCACTGAGAAAAAGCTCCTGATGTGGTGAGAAACAATTTTTTCGTTGTCCTGATCCCCTGAGAGTTTCCCACAACTGTGTCAGTGCTGCGAGCACCAGACACCTGGTGTGTCCTCAGCGACATGAGGACAGATAATTGTGTGTCAGCTTCCAGCTAAGGCATCCTGCCAGATTACTCTATGACATGTGAACTTACAGACAAATGCATCTGTAGGGCAGGTAAGGACAAGACCCAGCTCTGGGTGACACTGAGGGCTGGCAGGTATCTGACCCCTGCATCTGTACCCCTGACCCTGGTATGGGCCAGCCAGGGAGGAAACGTGGTTGCAATCTGTAGGAGCTGTTGAATTGAATTTGGGGAGCCGAAGGACGAGTGCCAATTTCCACTCCGAGGCAATAACAGAAGTTTAATCTGAACTAGTGATCATGCTCAGAGTTTGGCAGAACAACCATATCTGTAAATGCCCAGCATCTGTAAATCTACTGCTTTTGATGTCAAAGGGTTTTCATGTGTTTTGCAAAGTAAAATATTGACTAAATTATGACCCATTGGAACCTTCTCTGATGACTGCTGAGTGCTGGCAGGCGATAAAAAGGGTTGCTGAGCTTTTTTGCTCAAGTTTGATTCCAGCAGATATAAAAGAAGTGATTGAATTAATTGGCTATAGAATGAAGTTCAGAGGTTGTTTAGAGTGAGCTGTGAGATGAGATGCTGCCATTAGGGCTTTTTCTAAATGCAGCCAGTGCAGATAAACCTGCAATTTTCCTCAAGTGTTCAAACCGCACCAGGCTGACCTTCACATTGCAGAGGTTCTGGCCTTTAACCTCATGCACATGAGCCAAAGATTTCTTACAACTTAGCTCATTCAATCAGCCTTTTCTTGGTTTTCCAGCTCTTTCTCTGTCCTTCACAGCTGTTCAGTGTCATGTCTGAAAGACTCTTAGAAGAAAGACCTTCCCAAACCTCAGCAAATGCAGCTTTTTCTGCACTGAAGCACATGAGAATTGTCCACAATACATTGACCTGTCCCTGCTGCAAAGTGTGAGTGCAGGGCTGTCCCCAGTCCAAGTGGCTGCACTTCAGTGGGGCACAAATGGCTCTGTGATGGAAAGGCACTGGGGAATGCTGAGTTAAACTGTCTGGCTCAGGAAGAAGAGCCCTGAAGGCTGAACTTTCCTCCCTGGTGGGTGGTGGAGTTTGAAGCACAGGCCTGACCCTTGGGTTGGCTGTGCTGGTGTTGCCTGCCCCAGTTCAGATGCCATCAGTAGTGCTGGGTAGGAGTTTTCTGAACAGCCTTTTTTCCATTAGAGGATGCTCATTTTCAAAACCAAAGCTTTGGCTCCCAAGTCCAACCAGCTTCAGGAGCAGAGTAAGAATTAAAGCTGGAGGAAAAGGCTCAAGCCTTTTCCATGTCGTGGTGTGATAATTGGGTCAGTGCTGAAAGCAGTCTCCTCTCCAGTTACAGATGCTGGGGTCAAACCTCCCCTCTGTCTTGTTCAGAGCAAGATTTGAAAATCAGCCTTCACTCACCTCAGCAGAGCTTCCTTAGCCTGTAACTGTCTGGGTCTTTCCGGGTTTTGCCAAAAAATGTGAAAATCCGTGGGTTCCTTGAAATGCTGGGTGGGAACCTTTTCCACATCTCTAAACCCCTCTCAGATGAGGAAAAAACATCTTAAACATCTGGGACAGGATTTTTTTGTTATTATTTCAAGCCAAGATAAGGCATGACATTATATTTAATGCTGATTGACCGGAGAAGAAAATCGGTTGCTTAGAGTGTAATGCAAAAAAATTCTAACAATGCATGAGAAATCCTGTAATAACAGACCTACTTGAGAATTTGAATGGCATGAAATGTGAAGTGTACTGTTACTTTAATTGTATTTTTATGCAGACATACTCAATTCCTATTAGTGGCAGAGTTGTGTTTGCATTTGGCCAGAGGCAAAGAATTACTAGTGGACAGTTTAATCAGGATGAAAGAAGGAAAATAAAATTAATGTAGCATGTGCTGGGCTCAGACATTTGTGTTGGAAGAATTTTCACATCTTTATTGTGTGAAGCTTGGTCCTGTTTATTTTAAAAACCTGAAAATGGGGGTTGAATGATTTCACACTGGAGTTATGGTTGCCAGTCATTTAGTTCAAGGGTTGAGGTTAGTAAATGAATAATTCCAGTTTGCCAGAAGTCTTTGTTGGTAGTCTGTGGTTAAAAATCAAGGGCTGAAGATGTTGCTGCTTTGCTCCTGTGTGAACCCACCCATCCGTTATGTATATAATTACTGCTTTGATGCCAAATGCAGATGGGGATCCTGCTGGGCTGGAGAGCCCTTAAATACCTGCAGCTATTTAGCAAACATTTCATACCTCCGCAGGACAGAGCAGAAAGTGGAATCAACTTGCCCGTGTCCTGCCAGTGGGTGGCCAGTGCCTGGTCTGGGTGGGGAGCCCCAAAACAGGGCTGACAGAACCAGAAACTCATAGCTGTGTGGTTGCAGCTGAGATCATTGAGATGAGCCAGAAGGTGATTCCTCCTGCCCTCAGACAGACGCCTCATATGGAAGTGTCAGATGAGGTACCCCACAGTGGTGCTACTTCTCTGTAAACGCAGATGGTGAAGGCTGTGAAGACAGGAGGACTTGAAGCCTGAAAATTCTACTTTCCAGGTTTTTGAAGCAGGTAAAGGTTACTCCCACCGTGTCTCCTGACGCCCCAGCCAAAAAAAATCCCAGCATTTTTAGACCAGCTCTGCCTGTGCCACTCGTCTACCCAGATTTCCAGCAGATATTAACTGCAGTGGCATTGACAACATTGTCAGTGCAGTATTTTAGCTGAAATAACAAAATTGCCTGAAAAAACCTATTACCAGAATAAAGGGAAAACTGGAGAAAGTTATTCTGCCAACTGGTAGAATTTGTGTTTATATTTCTATCAGCTCTGGCTTCCCTACAAGAATCTTGCTCTGACGTGATCAATCAGAAAAGAGGATTTTTCTTTGCCTGGCCTTCATTTATTTTACCATTTAATGCTGAGTCTGTTTAGTCAGGAAGGACTTGCTTCCAGACTGCACAGTCAATGAACGATTCATCTTGTCCAAGAGCAAATTAAGCAGAGTGAATAATTAAATGGAAGCACTCAACCAATATTTCTCAGAGCTCTCTTAAACAATTCCCCACAGTCTCCTTGCATCCTCACCCCCAGACAGCTTCAACCCCTCTATTCAGCAGCACCATGTCCGGCATCCAGCCCAGCCCATGCCAACGCTGGCCAAAGGTTATTTCCATCTGGGTGGCCACTGGGGAAGGGTTGGTGGTCTCACTCGTGTTCCTGCGGGAAAATCTTGTAGACCACAAACCTCCCTCTGCATTCAGCCAGGATTAACAAGGCCTCCTTGCTGGGAATGGGGTTGGGAATTGATTGGGCAGGGTGAATAAAGTTGCCAGAGGGGATGGCTCTCCTGGGAGAGAGGGTTCCTCGTGGCAGCGCTGCCCTTCAGGGACACACAGGGCTGTCGGCCTGGCAGGCTCCCCGTGTGAGCAGGAAGGGGAATGGTAAATGAGGGATTGGAGCCAACTGATTGCATCAGGAGGCTTCAGACAAGGATGCTCAGGCCTTTCCAGGTGAATGTGGGGAGGGATCAGTTGTGCTGTGCAGGCTGGGAGGTGCAGAGTGTGATGGCTTTCAATGAGGACAGGCAGAGCATCAGTGGAGATCTGAACTCTCCCAGTGAAATTTCTTTATGGCATTTGCAGGCTAAACAAGCAGCAGAGGTTTCTGCAAGCACAAAGAGCCACTTCCCTCCTCACCATTTCCTGTCTTGACCAGGAAATTCGTCTGTCTTGGCAGGGCAGAACACGGCAAATTTAATTAAAAAGTTCTCAGTCAAAGATCTCCCAACTCCGGTTACCATGGAGGCAGGAAAAGTTAAAAACCCACGGGAGTCTGAGATGAAAAGAGCTGAGGCCACCTGGCTTGTGACATCACCTGGCTCCTGAGGCCACCACCATGGAGGCCCAGGGCAGAACACAATGAGATTGTTGCTTGGTGACCTTGAAGGTGTCTTGAGAGGTAAAGGGAACTCTGACAGTGTCTGTTGTTTTAGTTTTAGGAAGATTTTGGAAAATTAAGACAGCAGGTAAAAGATGAATGAGAGGAGGACTTCCTTGCTAATAACAGAATAAATGCCGTGCTTCTGTGCTAAACTCTTGCTAGAGTAGGTTGGGAATTTTTCAATCAAATGTATTTTCAGCAGAAAATGATGACGGTCAAAAACCACTTTTCATGAAATTTAGAAACATATACCCATAGAATCATCTAGATTGGAAAAGACCTTTAAGAACATTGAGTCCAACCTCAAATTTAGCCAGTCTTGGAAATTCTTTTAGGGACAGGCAGGAGCTTCCTCAGATCTGCATACCACTGATCAGGTTGTAATTTTTCCAAAATATCAGTGCCAAGGGACGTGGAAATCCCAGCATCAAGTCATGGTTTCAAAAGGACATTTGAATACAAAATGGAGCACCTCTAACAGACAGTTTAAAAGGCAGAGCCTCTTCAGGACAGCCAAAAGCCACCCTGGTCCATCCATCATTTAGCCTGGACATATCAGCAAGAGGGACCTGAGCCCCAGCATCCCAGTTTGGGGCAGGAGCAACCTATCACCCTGCTGGGTCCTGGCCAAGAGGATAATTTCATTTCCATCTTTAAGGATGGAAGCTCTGGGTTTTGTTTCACTGAGGAATGGGGAACCTTTGGAAATCATAAAAAGTTTTAATGGGGCTCAGAAACCTTTTCCCGCCAAGCCCTAATTTCCCACACATTATAGTAAGCACTTCTGAGAATAAAAAAAGGGGGGAAATCTTGGTTTTCCCATAATGCTGTTGCTCTCAGAGCGGCAATTTTTCACCACTGTGGATGCCACTATCACACAATTCCTGAGCTGAAAGGGGCCCAACAGAGTGAACAATATCCCAACTGGGAAGATAAGAAGCTGCAAGACATTATCCAGAGAGATATAAATTGTAGTAATCTATTTGTTCTCTTGCCCATGGGGTCCTCGTAGTAAACAGGGAGTGCTGGGAAGCGGGTGAATTCTGACACATCATTTCTCATTGTTCCCAAGGGATGGTGAGCAATCCTAGTGCTGGCAAGCCAGACAGGCAGTAAATGTTTCCTAGAATACAGAGTGGGAGCCAGTACATAAAGGCTGCAGAATCACTGTCAAAATGTAATCAGATGAAAAAAGAAAGCAAAAGCAGAGACCAAGACATGGATGTGACGCCCCAGAGGGGGTGAGGGAGGAATGAAATGAGAACCTGTGAGAAGGTGAAGCTCCCTCCTTAAAGGATTTGGGGAACTTCTTTGATAGGAACATGCAGGGATGGGCAGGAGAGATTTCCAGGGGGCTATGTCTGATGCAAATCAGAGGTGAATCTCTGCTAATGACTCCGTTCAGTAAGCCTGAAGATGCTCTGGACCTTTTGGACCTTTTGTTAGGAACTCCTGCTTCCAGGTGAAGGTTAATCTTCCCAAAGCACCATTAAGAACCAGGGGAGTTACACCTGGAATGGAGCCATATTCCAGCCCTGCTTCCAAGTTGGTGGATTTGCATGTTTCCCAGCACTGACAGCTTTTCCTGGAGAGGCACTCTGGAAGTTGGCACTCTGGAGCTGGCCTGGGGGTCACACCATGGTCCTGGGTCCCAGTCCCTGCCTGAGATAAGCACTGAAATCTCACTTCAGTGCCAGGCAGCATCTCAAGACAGCTTCCAAATGTGCGGAGACGGACTTTGGACAACTTGTGGAGACAGCAGGATGCCAGCCAGGACATTGACAGCCCAGACAACATCCTCCAAATGGGTTAAAAAAATCAGTATATCCCTCCTAAGAGGACAGAGGCCACCAGCCTGTGGGATTCAAGGTGGCAGATGAATCCAGAGTGTGCAGAGAGATGAAAGTGAGAGAAAAGGAAGAATCTGGAGCCATCAGCTTGCCCCCTTTCAACCCAGGCGTGTGCTGCTCAGCTGTTTTATTGCCCTGCTTCCCTTCTGCCCAGCCCACCACCCTGCAGCTCAGCTTCCTACCCCGAGCACAGCTCCAAACAGGCACCTGCCAAGTGCATCTTGCATCTTGATTGACTTTTGCCCGAGCCTGAGATGGGGAAACTTGTTCTCCAGCCCTCTGCGTGACTTTCTGCTTCCCCGTGGCAGCCAGCAGCAGCACAACGTAGTGCTGTGACCTTCTGAGGGACGAGCCAGGAAATATCTTCCTGGCTTAAATAACGAATCTAAAAATCAATTTGTGGAGAGGCTGGAAAGCAATGAGCATACAAATTAACCAGTGTGTGAGTAATACATTTGCATCTTGTGGATCCAGTTAACTTCAGAGCAGGCAAAATTTATGACCTACTGAACTCCAAGTATGAGACTTAAGGAAATTACTGGGAGGAGAATTATTGGGTTGGATACTAGACATCATTCCAACCTTCATTAATGTTTTCATGCACTCTTGAAGGTTTCTCCCTAGCAGTACCCATTACTGAGTTTGGGAAAAAAAATCAGCCACTGAGATCACTTGGAAAACACTTCACCTCCTCCCTCTCATTTCCCCAAGCTGCATTTTTATTCTGCACAGGAACCCGATGGTCAGACAAATTACTGTAAAGACAAATTACAAGTGAGATTCTGATAACAGAAATCATGGTATAAGCCAGATGCTGATGATCTGCAGATATAAGGGAAAAAATCTTTTGTGGGTGTGTGTGCATGTATTTAGATAGTTGGTTTTACTTTACGGGTGCATTAATGGCACTTTATGACACTTGCTCTACATCTGTGCTGACATAGAGCCCAGGCAGGGCTTTGGGCTGGTCCAGCCTGGCTATTGAGCTATTCCTAATGGTTCTGTGAAAAGAGGGAAATTACATGAAACCATCAGGTCTCCAAGATTTGGGCTTTTTTGAGATTTCACAGACCATCAACAAATCCCTGTGAATCATTTTTTACCCCACTTGAGAATAGACACCTGTGGACACCAGCTCCATGGGTCACACGGTCTTACTGTCCTCCAGGCCACAGGGGAGTGGCCAAGTCACACCAAGAGTCACACACCTGGGCTCTCCACCTCTCTTTCTCCTGGAGTTGCTCTCATCCAGACTGTGAGGGACCAGCTCCCTTTCTCAGCACCTCTGCAGACAGTCCCAGCCTTTGAGGATCCCCAGGGAGAGGAAGACTGGGAGAGGACACTCCTTTGCCTTCATCAGCAACTCTGCCCACTGTTCCTGTGCCAGGAGGTGCCAAGTGGGGGAGGAAGCAGCTCGAGGCAGGTGAGCATCTCCTGCTGGTTGTGCACACCCCTGCATCCCAGCCTGGAGGGTCGTCCGCAGCCCCAGGTGATGCTGAGCCAGGGATAACTGCAGGTGAGGTGGGTTTAGGACACATGCCCTGATCTTGGCCTGGCCCTTGTGAAATCCTATCACAGCATCCTCAAACGGAGGCTTTTCCTCTTTGAAGAGCTCTGGAGATGAAGCTGTTGACACAGATTGGCCCTGAGGGTTCTCTATGTGTCTTGAGTATTTTGGAAATGAGCTCAGGCCTGTGCTACCATGCCAGGGTGAAGGATGCTTTTCTCCTGCAAGTGCCACAATTTCCCTCCTGCTTTCCCATCTGGAGTGGTGTCCTCCACAGACCAGGGTGCAGGGTAAGTGCAATTGTGATCCCCTGATCATCCAGAAGTGAGGACACGTTGTACCTCACCACTGTGGCTTGGGGAAGGCGACATGCCAGCCCTGCCTCCTCCCAGCACACAGCTCGGGTGTAGATGGGGAGCAGAGTTGGACCAGGGCACTGGGAAGCCATTTCAGGCTGTACAGCGCTGTCTCTGATGTTTTCTCATCTGTCCATGACAGCAGGGAAAATCATCAAAGGGAGAAAAGAAAGGGTTTTTTAAAACAAAGCCAAACGAAAATAGGTCCCAAAGTCATAAAATTTGTATCTGTACTTCCTGGAAGCTTTGAGACTTTGGGTGGGGTTCTGTTATGCTGCTGAAAATGCCATGTGTAAATCTCCTACAGCATGAAAGATCACGTTCCCTTGTGATCCAAATAGACAGGGACATATTACTGGTGAAGGTCCAAGCAGCTGCACCAGGGTAAGGATGCTTCTGAAAGAGGGGTTTGCTGGATATACATAACCCTGCCTGAATAACAGATTCCAGTCTTTTCAGTGAAGGGATTTCAGAATGCAAGAGATAAAAGGGAAAGGACCACAAGTTCCAGCATAGGCCAAAAAGGGGTAGTGCTGCACTCTGGACACAATATGTGATAACACAGGAGAATGATCAGTTCTCTGGAAATCCCCTTTCCATAGAATTTTAAAGGAAATGAAATAAAGAGGGTGAAAACCTGGCAGGTTTTTTCTCCTGTGAAAGATGTTGGTGCTGTGGTCTCAGAGCAGGGTCTTGGTCTGGGGTTCCCAGGCTGTGAAAGTGCCCAGCACTGTCTCGGTGCTTGAGAAGCCTTTCTGGGCTTGCTTTGGTGAAGTGGAGGCGGCTTCCCACCACGGCCATATTTCACACAGTCCTCTGCCCCTCCCTGCCAGCTCCCTGTGCTCAACACAGTTGTGGCCTTGGGAAGCTGAAGCCCTTGCTCACTGAGCAAATATAGGGTACATATGTGAACTCAGAGATGTGAAACGCCTTTCTGTAAGAAACAATGATGTGCCACCCTGGAAAAGCCACAAAGACATGAGGGAGGTCCTTGGGGACGAGCTGCAGAGTCCTCTTGCAAATGCACTTCAGCCCCAGCTCTGCTCCCTCTCGTCTGACAGTGAGGGATGGCAGGAGCACATCTGCTCAGGTACAGCTCCTGCCTGGGCAGCAGGCACAGATTTCCCAGCACAGAAATCCACCTGAGCTTTGTTTCTGGTGTGTTGCAAAGGAGAGGATGCGACATCCATCACTTTCATAAACAGCACTGCCACATGGAGTGCGTTTGTGTGGCCAGATCCTATACACACGATTACAGCTCAGCCAAGGGATTTCTTCCCTGTTGTGTCTCTGGGCATTTAGACTGGGAGGTCTTTTCAGAATAAACGATCTTGCCATTTGTTTTCCATCCATGCTGTGCCCGGCACTGTGGCACCAGGGCTGGAGGCAGCAGCCCTGCATGGCTCCCGGTGCTGGGAAGAGTGAGCAGAGTCTCTGCAGCTGTACCTGACTTCCCCAGGGCAGAGCTCTCCCTGCTCAGCCTGCCCTGCCGAGGTGACACTGGCAGCTCCCTCACAGTGCTTTGTGTTTTAGGACCTATTTCTTGCAAAAGTCTCCGAATAAGTCAGTTTCCCACTATTGTTCATTTTTCCACCTTTGATTTTAGCCTTTGCAGCACTCTCTTGTTTCAAACAGCAGCCTGCAATGTTAAAATAAAGCAGGAGAGACTCCCAAGGACTGATTTAGCTTTGGGTTCCCAGTCAATAAAAGGCATGACTGCACAAGCCAGTGAAAAGTGTCCCAGTACAAAAGGCTGGGGACAGCTGTTTTCTCCCAAATCATGGTGTTCCTGCTCTTCTCTTTGCTCACCCACCCCTGGTTCCAGCTGTGAAAGCTCCCTCTCACCTGTGTGAGGCAAAGGGAAAAGCACCAGTGCCCAAGGTGGGAGACCCTGGAGTTGATCCACAGGTGTCCATGTACTGGCAGAGCTCTGGAGAGCAGGGATCATGGGATCACAGTCCATGTGATAACACATGTAACACAGCCCATTTTCTACCAATTTTCTCTGTGCATTTTTTGCTTTCACAGCGCAGAGTTGTGAATGTTTTTCTGTAGCTTCGATGAGGGGATTTTCTCTTTTCAAAAAATAAGGGGAAATTTAAGGTAGAACAAATTCTCATTTTCCCACACGAGGCAAGGAAAAGGATTCTTTTGAGCCAGCTCTACAGAGCAGCTACATTAACTCTTCCACCATGTGACCCAAAGCACCCCTCAGTTGTCCTTGGAGGAAGCTACAGTTTGAGCAAAGCTCACAGCCTGGAACAAACCTCATTTATGATGCAACCACTGGAGGAAAGCAAATACCCCTGGATGCATCAGGGCTGCATAAATCATCTGCTGGTCCAGATTCCACCCTGTAGGTAGCTCAGCATTTTCGACCTGTTCATCCCTGACCACTGCTACTCACGGCATCATTGCGAACCTTGGCAAGAGTTAGCACTTTTTGAGAGGTTTTAGCAAGGGCTGCTGAGCTCCTGGGAGGCTCTCAGGTTTGTGGTATCCACAGGGAGTGCAAAGGACCATCTCCTGGAGGATTTAGCTCGCAGGCTATGACACAAGCATGGGGGGATGCAGATCAGGGAAGCTCAGCACTGGTTTGTGCTGTTCCTGATAAAGCACACAGCAGAAACAGAAGTGTTGTATAAATTTTTCTCCCACCGTTGGGGAAAAAAAAAGTAAGTTTGTGGGCACAAGGCTTCAGTAAAGTCTCCTTCTACCACACAGTTGAATGAAATTAAATTAAATAACGCACTCACAATTTGTATTTTGTGGTTTACAGCTGCAGTGAAGAATGCTGTAAAGGACCCTTTCTCCTGCTGCTGGTTTTTCACTCATCGTTTATAGATTTTGGGAGCACTTGAGATCTATTAAACCTAATAGGCCTTTTCTTGAGAAGGTTATACAGAGAAAGTTTCTCTACGCTCACATTTTCAATTAGAGCACACAACAGCGTCTGGGTGCTGGAGATGAGGAATGGGAGCAGTTGCTCCATCACTCTCTTCTTAGATGGCACTTCTGGCACTCAGTCTGCCAGCATTTGTTGCCTATGAATTATGGTTTCTCTAGGGTCTTAAACCCTTAGGCTTTTTGGAAGTTTTCTGGAGGTATATCTCCTTTCTACTAACAAAATACTGCACTGGGGCTCCTGTCTGTGCTGCTGGAGTGAGGGAAGGATGCCAGGAGTTCTGGGTGGTAGCAGGGCCAGAGGACCCAACCATGTGTGATGTTTCCTTAGTCCTGGCCTGCAAAGTCACCACAAAACATGGAATATTCTCCAGGAGGTCCCAGAGAGAGGGGGTTTTGGAGGTGTTACTGCAGCAGCACTTTCTTGCACAGCCCTCATTTAGTGCAAGTGCTCTGATCCTCAGGGAAATGCCACCCAAAATGGTGAAAACCCTCCCTACAGTCCTGTCCCCAGCAGGAGGAGGTGACATACAGGATCCAGAGCGGTGGATGCCTGGAGGAGCTTGTAAACTCTTTAAAGCCTATTTGTGCTTCACTCTGAAGTTTATATGCCTGCTGTAAACATGATAACGAGATAGCAACTTGAAAATAATTGTTCACCCGTATTTTTGAAGAAGAAGCACCTGAACTCAGTGCTGGTGAGTTCTACACAGCTACAGCTGCCAGCAGCCCTTGAAACACTGCCAGCTTGAGCAGGTAAGGTGGACACAAGGTAGGGAAATGGGAAAAGTTGGGAGATGGAGTCTTGGATTGAGGATGGGAACTGGTATTTAGCCTGATTAAGGGCTAATTAGCAAGGACTGTAAGAATGGGCTGGCTTAAGAGATAAGCTGTGAGATCTGTTGCTGGAAGGTGTGGGGAAAGTGGTTTTGGATCTGTTGTTCAGGCTGTGACCCTTTCCAGCGAGGGAGAAGTGCCTGATGCTTCATGTTGTGAGCAGGTGAGAGACAGATAGACAACACCGGAGCAGGGAGGACAAGGGGGAAAAAGCCACAGTGCTCTGGTCTGTGCCTGGAGCTCCACAGGGGCGGTTACTGGAAAGGAGAGCTGAGTCTGTAGGTTGCTATTCCTTTTACCCCTGTGCTGTGATGTGTTGTGCTGAGGCAGTGCCCTGCCAGAGCAGCTCCTCAGTGCAGTCAGAACGGTGTTCTCAATTTAATTTTGCTCTCATTCCCGATGGACTGGTGCAGTTTGTGTCTGTGCTGGGTGTTCTGCCACATCCCACACTTTGCCTGCTTGTTTTCCAGAAGGGCTCTCTGGGCTTGCTGCAGGGCAGGCTCACCTGTAGTGGGTCCAGCTGTGCCTGCCAAGGGCTTTGGCAGCTGCTGCGTTTAACTTGGCCACAGGAACCTCGAGGCCACCTCTTTGCTCATGAGAGCTCACTTTATGTGACACAACTTTGCAAGGCAGCTGTGGGGGCAGCTCACCACAGAGCCTTCAGGGGGGAGAGCTGAGGTCTTAAGTCATGGTTGTTGTAACCACAATATACTTTTTCATGATTTAAAAAACACCCTACTGTGTTCCCTAGTGGGGGATTTTCTGATGGATGCCAAAATATGAGAAAATGGGCACAGGGGAGCTATTCTGAGTACTGTGTTTGATGGTGGTAGCCCCAGGCATGCTGGACAGCCTGCCAGAAGAGAAACCCCTCGACCCTGAGTTTCATGGAGTCACCAGTCTGGACACTCCACCCCCAGTCAGCATAGGCCCCCAATTTCCCAGCTCAGTGTCCTCCTTCCCTTCACTTTCTGCCCCATCTCACACCATCTAGGTCCAAACCTCCAAGAAGTGCTCGTTCATGTTGCTCACTGGCCTGCTTTGCAGTGAGAAAGCAAAATAGTCACTGACATATCTCCAATTCCACTTCTCTATTCCTCCACAGGGTCCCTGGGGCCTGGCCAGCTTTTCCACGAGGACAGAAGGTCAGCACCAGGCAGGTCTTTGCAGCTCTGAAGGGCCAGAGCCACCCCACGGCTGGAGCTGTGCCCTGGAGAGCTTCCAGGGAGCATCTCCCAGAGGTGATGTGCCAGCCATGGAGCGCATGACGTTTTCCTAATTCTTGCAGGAGTGGGGTGGGTTGGAGGTAAAAGCTGCATTTGCTGTCTCCTCCTCACTGGTGGTTGCACTGATGCTGTTCAGGTGCCTGTGGCAATGAGGGCAAGCAGTGTTTGGGGAGCTGCAGAGCCTCTTCTGCACCCAGTATCATCTGAAGGTGCTGGGTCCCAGCCCAGCCAAGCTCCTTGGGAAATTCCTGGGAAATCTCCAGGCTTGAGAGTTTCCGAGCAGCTGACACATTTGGAAGCCCTGGGGGAGGAAAGCTTCATGTGCCCTGGATGGCCCTGGCTGGGAATCCTGCTGGTGACTCAGTGCTCTGGGACAGGAGAGTGTCACTCCAGTCTCCAGAGACTCCCTCCAGTAAAATCCTGATGATGACAGGCTCAGAGAGAGCTGCTGCACCAAGGAGGTGTGGAGTGGCAGGAGACTCACCTGCCCAGGACCAGGCATCTTCTCTCATTTCCCTCCACCAAGGCCACCATCAAAGTCTTCCCACAGCTATCTGAGGCAGCAGATTGCACAATTTGACACCGGTGTGGCTCCAAAGAGGGAACACAGGTCCTTGATAATCTGCAAACCAGGGAACTGCAGCCTGTCCTGACAGTGCAGGAAGTGGCTGGGTACTCAGGGGGGCTAAGAAGGGAAGAGGTATCCATCAGGAAGACAATGGTCAGTGGAGAGTAATTCTTTGTCACCAAAAAAGACCTAAAAAGCTTTGTGTCTTTCGCTCTGTTCTGTTTTGCTGAATTTTGCTCTTTTGATCCACAGCTGCTGCAAATTCAGGTCTTGTGGTGGCTTTGAAGATGGGTGTCAGCTCTGAGGGGTGTTTGAGGCACATCCAGAGGCACTGAGCTTTGCAGCAGGATTTCACCATGCACGTGCACGGGGCTGGAAGTTTGGGGAGGAAAACTGCTCTCAGTCTCTCATGCAGGTTATTTAAGTAGCAGCACAACAGCTTGAAGGCATCACCACATGGTTTTACTTGGCTGGTATTAAAATATGCAAGGGAAGGTTTTTTTGCCTGAGAACGTGCATGGGTTTTATGTAGCTGGTGTGGCAAAAGGAGGGCCCCAAACACTGAAGGGCATGAGGGGGGTTGTGCTTCCTTTTAGCCTGGATCTACACTGACCCACAGCTGAAGGAGGGAAGGGGGTGAAGGGCCCTTGTCCCTCAGATGTGGAGTGCAGAGAGTGGCAACATTTTGGGAGAATTTATAATAGTTCTGCCTCAAGTACTCTCTAAAGTAACCTTCCAGAAATGCTGGTTTAACACCCAGGACGTGCATAATAAAAGTGATCCCAGTCAACCAGCGCTGCATCCTCAGGGAGGCTGGGGTGACTGCTTGCAGCTTGATATTTTTATTTCCATGGTCCATCAGCCCCCATCTGGAGGGACACAGACCCAGGTCAGAACACCCCAGGTCCCTCTCTTGGTGCTCTGGGAGCTGGCAGAGCCCACACGGTGGCACTGCGACCCAGCATCCTGGACTGCCACTATTGTTCTCTGTGGGGCCAGGTCGTGCCCAGCAGCCACAGGGTGCGGGGAGGGATAAATCCGGCAGCAGGGCTGCTGTGGGACAGCTTCACCTGCTCTGCATAAGCCTTGAGCTGTGCCGGACAGCATGCCAGGGAGCAGGAATCTCAGCTCCGCATTTCACCGAGGCACCAGCCTTCTCCAGGGCTTGGCTTTGTCTTCACCAGTGCTGCCAGCAAGGCTCACGTTTTCTCGTGCTGCAGGTGACACAAGGCACATGCTGGTTTCAGCAGCAGACCAGGATGTGTCCGCTGCTCCTTTTGCTGCTTCTAAAAGGTTTAAGTTTTAAGGAGGATGAAGACCTTGTCTCCTTCACTTAACCAAAAGGTCAGAGAGCTTCTGGATAGAGGTGAGGGTCTGTGTGTGTGACCTCGGCCTCTTCACCCAGAGCAGCTGCCACCAAAGAGCCTCGTCCTTCATCCACATGTCTAACTTGGGCCCTGTGGCCAAACTCTTCCATCATGCACAGGAGTAATGAGACCAAACTCGGTGATCCCATGAGCCACTGTGTCAAAGCAGTGTCTGGCCCAGGGTTCAGCCTCAGCCAGGTGTTCTCACACACGATGTACACGCTGCCAGCTGATTTTTTCAGATAAACTCAGCAGCGTTTCTGAAAAAACATTCACCCTGGAAGGAGCCAGCTGGGGTCAGACATCCCTAGACTGCAGCATCTTCCCTGGAGAGGAGCCTGGTGGGGCTCCCTATTTTCTTCTGCTAAGGAGAAGCTCCCTGGTGTTTTTCTTGCTCTCAGTCACTCTGAAGTAGCAAAAAACAGCTCTTGGTGTTCGGTGTCCTGGGAATGGGGTGACTGATGCATCACCTGCAGCCGGAGCTGGGGGCCTTCTCTGGCTTCTGCCCGCAGACAGGACCACAGATCATTCCAGCTGAACGGAGCCCTAAGTAGTCACAGTTCATATGAATTAATCAAGCTGTTCCCTGTCACGTACATCATTTAAATCACTAAAGCTCTCCTACTGGCATCACTCGGTGGCGGGCTCTGGGCATGGCAGGCAGTCTGTTTATAGCAGAGCTCAGTGCTCCCCTCTGCCCTCCCACCCCGGCACGGCTGGGGAGAGGGGTGATCAGTCCCGGTGCTGTGCCAGTGCCTGCTCCTGCTGCCCCACTGTGCTCACCATTCAGAGCGGGGAATGAGCTCCTCGTGGAAGCTTTCCATTAGCCCTGTGTGCACTAAAGCCCGAGGGATGCAGATAAACGGAGATTGAGCTGTCTTCAAGGAAAAAGCCCTACAGAAACACCACCACCACCCGCCACCCTTCCCATCAAGCTGTCATAGGAAATGCTGTGAAATGGGAGGTGGAAAGCACAAAGAGTGGGGGGGTGGGGGAGGGATGTGGTTTACTTCTATCTATGCCTTGGGAGGAAGAAAACTGCAGGGAGATTTTCCTTTGCCAGCAACTTCCTCTGGAATGAAGAGAGCCACAGGGATGCTTGTACAGAGAGGGGCAAAACACAAGGATGAGCAGCAGCTGCTCTTGCCCAAATCCCTTTTCCTCCTCTTCATCTTTCCCAGGTTAAGTCAGCTCTGCTCCTAAGGGGGATGCTGTCTCTGCCATGCATGGGATCCATCCCTGGATCCTCCCCCAGAGCCCACCTTGACAGGCTCTTCAAGCCCAGGTGAGCTGAAAGTTTGCCTGAAGCCAAGTTTGCAGGCTCAGGCTCTAACTATAATCCCAAAAAGGCAGAGTTGTGCCACTGTCCTCTCTTCCTGGGCAGGGTCAGCTCAGTTACATTTCTTCCCATTTTCCTTGGGCTGACTTAGGTAAAGCTTGTCCAGCCAGGATAATCCAGGAGATGTTGTTAAAGATGCACACAGCTCTCAGGGGTGGGGAGCAGTGCCCTTCAGCAAAGGGTGTAACAAACTGCTGAAGAAATGACAGCACTTTAATGCCTCCTAACTATATGTGCCCGAAAATATCTGTCTATGCCTCGCTGCTGAGCTCTGAGTCCTTGGGAAGAGCACTGCATTAACGTGGGGAATTGTTTTGTGTCCCCAGGATGTTTCTGGTGCCTTTGCTTAGCTCTGTACAGAGCACAATAAAACGCCCTTACATGCCAATGTGGGAGACATTTCCTCACCCCCTGAGAAAGATCTTATCCTACAACGTAACGGTAAGATCAGAAGAATTCCCAAGAATTCCCATTACCGAGAACCAACCCGTTGATCGTGCAGTGGAAGTTGCACAGGATGCATCTAAATGCAAGACCCAAGATGTCCTTCAGGATGACATGTGCTTTGCCACAAAAAGGCTTTAAATCTTTAATGGGAAAGTGCACTTTGTTCCTTTCTACGAACACAGTAAAAGGCTTTAAATAATAGCTGTTCATGTGGCCCTGAAAAAAGGTTGCTGTGTGGCTGAACTCTATAAATCTGGACATTTGCTGAATTGATTTTGCCAAGAAACATACTACAGCTGAAAAATGAGCTGGAGGGATAAGACAGTGGCTGCTTGCAGATGCCTTGCTGCTGCTGCTGCTCTGCAGAGCTTTGTTCTTCGTTTAGAAAACATATTAAAGCCCTCTGTAGTAGAGGGAAGTTTACTGCTAGCTTGAGGAATTGCTGGGTGAAGCTAAAACATTCTCACTGTGTAGGAACAGGATGAGCTTGAACCCAGCCACTGGGACAGAAGAGGAGAGTGGAATTAGATACAAATCCAGGTCGAGTGCCATGATTCATTCCACTCTGGTTATGAGAGCAGAGAGCAGCTGCTGTCTCTTGCTTCCACAGCTGATGAGCATGGTGTGGTTTGGTTTTTTTGGTTGGTTTTTCGTTTTGTTTAGTTTTGTTTAATTTTTCTGATATGCTGTTTTAATTAAATTGCTCTTGTTTTGCCAGTAGCATCCCCTTATGCAATACTGGTCATACCAGTACAGATTTATTCAAGGAATATACAAACCACCCAATTACTTCTTTTTCTATTTTTTTTTTTTTTAAGTGAGAATATTTATGCACAAAAGGAATCAAGCTGGTAACTGGAAGAGTTTAAATTCATGTGTCTGCTTTTAGAGACAGAACTTCACAAGAGGGTGAGAGCTAAGAGCCTTGCAGTGCATTGGCTCTGCTTGTGATCCAACACTGAGCAGCTTCTCCATCCATCTCCGGAACCAGCATGGTGTTTGTGCCCCTGGACATCTACATGTTGCATGTGAGCAATTTCACTGAGCCCACAGCTGCCCATATTTGAGGAGCTGAACAGCTCCCAGGCCTCGTTGGCACTATTTACTAGACCTTGGGGAAAGATGTTCTGTCCTGCTCTATTTTCTCCTGACCCTAAAATGATGCTGAGGGCACAACCCACACACATCTTCTGGAGGGGATTCCCTTGGTGTTAGAGACTCTAGAAGCACCTGCGTCTTGTGCTTTCTTCACTCCTGACACAAGGGGATGGATTTGGGCAAGAAACCAAAATATCTCAGCAGTTTGCCCATACTACTAAGTCAAACCAAGATAGCAAAGTCTACCAGCGTGGAACATCCCATTTTCATTTTAGTCATCTCAGTTAGCATTCAAAGAAAAGGGAGTTCACAGCTGCCTGTTGGAAATGGGTCTTTCCAGGAACTGTTTGGGACAGTGCTTGTTTGCACGAGCGTAAACCAGCCAGGGACTGTGCTGATGATCTGAAAGTATGGCTCATCGAGTTCCACTAACGGGGAACATTTCCTGGCTCTGCTTAATTTGCTACCACAGATGAAGCCAGAAATAGCAAGAACCCCATATTTTGCTCCTCTCCTGCTTAGTTGGTAAGACAGGCATGTTCTCCATTAAATATATTTGGAGGAGCTATTTGTGTTCTTCTGTTCACTTCAGTCTCTCACACGACATGGTAGAATATTCATCTTTTATTGTCTTACACCCTTGTTTCTGTGTAGAACTCCTGAATGCAAATTGTTTGTGCAGTCAGACAAAGTGAAGCTGTCCTGAAGGAAGACTCTGAGGAATCACCTCAGAAGAACCTGCCAGCCAAAGTGTGTAATCAGTGCAGAGAAGATGCAAGGTCACAGCCAGGCATCTTAATTGCTTCCTCTTCCTTGTTCAGGGCTACTTGAACCCCTTGATATGAGGAAAAGAGACACATTGTGTCCCATCCCTGGAAGGATCCAAGGACAGGTTGGATGGAGCTCTGGGCAACCTGGGATAGTGGAAGGTGTCCCTGCCCATGGCAGAGGGGTTGGAACTGGATGATCTTTAAGGTCCCTTAACCCAAACCATTTGACGATTCCACGACATTCAAGCTTTCAGCCAGTTTTCAGGCCATGGTCAGTATTCTCTGAAATCTCCATGGCCACTGGAAAGTCATATCTTGGAAACCTAAACTAGAAACAGAGAGAAGAGGTGATGCAGGACTGACTGTTCCTCTTGAGTGAGCTTTTCCCACTAGTATGGAAAAAAGCCTCCCATCCATCTTTCAGTGTTTCAAGCTGAGGACTTGTTTCTAAGTCGCCGTGTCCAGTGATAGATTCACAGCATGCGATCACTTTTAAAAGGCTTTGCAGATGATTTTAGCAGCCAAAATGTGCCTCTTGTTCCAGTAAAATAACCTTCTTCATTTCCAGCCAGAGCCTTTTATTTCTCTATAAATATTGACAGGAAGGGTGACTCAAAAGATAACTGCATCCAGGACTGCTCGCCGCAGCATTGCTGCTCTGGATCCCACTGTGGTCACTCCTTACCATCATGTTGTTGTTATGCTTGCGAGAAGAATGTGGTGAGCCAAGCACGATTCTTACATACCGTCACATAATCTGTAAGCCAGGAGTTGATGCTACACTAAAGGGTCCTCTGAGTCTGCTTTATCTGTATATGTTGGGGTTTTGACCTCAGGAAAGTACAAATAAACTTGAGAGGAGAGGAGAGTTTTGTTGTTAAAGCTGGAGTGTGTGTCAGCTCCTCTCTCCTTCCTGCACGGCGTGTGGCAGATCCCAGTCCCGTCTCCAGTGGGCTTTGAGCCACCAGCACAGGGGAGCAGTTCCAGCAGGAGAGGCTGAAGGGACACCTGTAGGACAAGCCATGCTGGCAGAGAGGACATGCTTTTTCAGATACTTCCTTGGAAGTCAGAGCTGCATTTAACTGACTCTTCCCAAGCAAAAGAAGTTAATGGATAATCCCCATCCAGGCACTGTGTGGATGTGGTGCTCACAACAGGACACTCCAGGAATGAGAAGAATCCTTTGTGCAAAGATCATTTCTGCACAGTTCTGGCTGTTGGGATGACGATGGCTGCCCCCTTCCCCTGTGGTTTTGGAGGAAAATTTAAATAGATTTTTCAAGATCAGGCTGTAGTCTCCATTCCCCTCCCCCTCTTCCCACTGATGTTTTGAGCTCTAAATCTTGGGGCTGCAAGAGGTGACAGTTGCATTTTGTGGCCAAACAGCTTCCCTCTTTCAAACAAGGCAACTTTTGAAAACAAAGCACAACAGGAAAAAGTTGACAAAACCAAATCTTCTTTTCATGAGAACTTTTACGAGACCACTGCTACTTTTTTTGCTGCACTTTTGACAAGACACAAATAATTTCAACTCCAGCAAAGACCCAAGCCATAGTTATGCAAAGTAATCCTCTCACTTGCTTGCTTTGTTTTCTTATTTAGGAAAGGAAAAGCAGTGTGTGAGAGGCTGAAAATACTAATTTTCCAAGTGGCCCTGTGCAAGATGTATTTGAATATCAAATATGATCTGTAGATCTTGAACTGATGAAATATTTAGTAGTCCTTTGTGACATTGATTCAAAATATTTTTAAGACTGGGAAAGATGGTTCTTGCCAGTCCCCCATGCAACACAGGGAAGAGGTTCCATGGACCATGGGCTGCTTTGTGTCTGGTTTTTAGCATCTGGTTGAACTACAGCATTTTCTGTTACAACATGCTCAGTCTTCATTTAAAACCCCTGGATGATGGAGAATCCACTGTATCCAGAGATATGTTGTTGCAACGCTTCGTTACCTTGGCCATCAGAAGGTGTGTGCATCATTTCTAGCCTGAACTGGTGGGATTCATCTTACCTAAATTTGGGTGTTTACAGTGTAGATGTCCACAGCTGAACTGATTGTCTGAGAGTCCTTTCGGATTCAAAGGGGGGAAAAAAGCACTTGGTGGTGGTTTCCATCATCCCTATTTCTTCTGTTTGCTTTAGGCTGGGAGAAATCTCACGGCTGGCTGGGGATCTGTTGGCAAAATCAGGGCCTGGAGTAACTAAACTGAGATGTGGTTGTCTGCATTTAGGCAAATGCTGTCTGACACATCTAACTAACATCTGGCTGCTGCCAGCTCTTGCTCGAGTGTTCACCTGCAGCCCCCACACAGAAGGAGATGGGACATTCAAGTCACTTTTTACTGTCTTGGATAAATTGAAGGGATTGGTATTTCTGAGTATTTTCCAGATTTCTTGTCACTGGAATTTCCCCCCATCTCTTGCCATCATAGAAACAGCCCCTGCAAAAAGAAGGTTCCCAGACCAGTCCTGCTCATGTGCAGGCAGGGCCATGCTCACCTGCTTTTCCCACTGTCAGATCTTTCTCCCTTTTTACACACCCAGAGTTTAACATTTGCCTTCTGAGCAGTGCACAGCACTGGGAATTCATTCTGGTTTCACATCATCTGGGGAAGTTTTGATCACCTACATCCCTCTGACGAAAACCAGCCCTGATGTGCCAGCACAGCGTGTGCTGACCCTGCACAGAATTGTTCCTGTGAGCCACAGAGGGCCATGAGCTCTTCATTGGTCTGTTTATTTACCTGCTCTTCTCTCCCTTTTTCATCTGTTTCTTTAGGATTGCCAACACAGGCTACCTGGAGTGATTTCATTTTCATTTTTTGTTGCATTCTTGCTAAAGCCACCAGGAGCATGGGCCCATGGACATGTCCTACCTTCTGGAATTAG
This sequence comes from Dasyornis broadbenti, assembly GCA_013397935.1. Lineage (NCBI taxonomy): Eukaryota > Metazoa > Chordata > Aves > Passeriformes > Dasyornithidae > Dasyornis > Dasyornis broadbenti. The sequence continues at coordinate 2,281,034 of VZRN01000827.1, forward strand.
TCCTGGGGGATGAGAATTCCCCAATTTAAGTAAATTGCTGTGATGTACCATGAGCTTCTTGCCTAGTTTAACCCTGACTGCATGGGTTTGGGTGACCTGCAGCCCAGCTCTGCACAAGATGAGGAACATTTTGGTGCTTGTTTTGAACAGATCTCCTGCTCCTTCCATTTTGATGCCCTCAATTCTTGCATCGGTAAAAAAACATGGTCATTTTTTCATTTACATTTTACTGCTTCTGGACAAGCCATGCACAGGAGAAAGGACTTGATTGTGAAAAGGGTTTGATAACTCCAGAACTTCTACCAGCCTCAAGGTCTCAGAGATCTGGCCAGCAATGGAAGGATTAGCACATGCCCTCCCCTTCCCACCACAGCCTGTACCCCTCGAGCAGATATTTTCACCAGGGTGGGTGCCATATCTAATCACACTTCCACCAGGCCAGGCTGTTTTGACAGAATGGCTCTTATGAAGCAACAAAAGCCACTCAGTGAGAAAAGAAAAAAGTCTTTTCATAGTCCCCACACTGAGTATCTGCTGTGCAACACACACACACCCCCCCCAACCACAGATCCTATCAGGCTGGACTGAGAGGTGCCTCGCTGTTTTTCTCTATCAGCAATACACATACAGCAGTTTTGGAGTTTATAGGCTACTTTATTTTTGGTAAGTAATCTCCAGATCTCTGAGCTGCAAAAGGCCACAAATTCCTAACTCTTAATAAGAAACATGGCAGCAAATGTTACTGTGCAAAGGAGCAGAAAACTCCAACAACTCTGGCATGCTGTGCCAAATGGGGAAGATGCCCTGGAACAATGGATGTCCTGGTGGCAATCAAGACCATTTCCTCTTCAAGGATGGGATAAGCAGAAAAATCCAGAGAAATTCATCTACTCTAACCTGGCCGGCTGCAAGGGCTCATGAATCTCTGCACACCAGAGTTATGACAAGTGATTGGCATGGTCAATGCTAAGAAATATGTTTTGCAATCAGGTCTCAGCCTGCTGGAGTCTTCTCCATCTGTAGGAATTCCTGCCCAGGCATATGGGCATCTGAAATTTGCATTGCGTCATCCTAAAATTAAACAAAGAAATGTGCGTCTGGCAACTGGAAAGCTTTGTGTCTCAACTCCATCCTCAAAAATACTGACCTCTGCCTCTCTTTTGTGTGGCTGGTTTGTTACATTCAGACCTAATGAGGAGGAAAACTGGCTCTGTTTCTGCAACATCCCCTTCTCGTGGTCCATAGTTTATGTGTCACCTTGCAGACAGGACAGACAAAGCTTGGGGAAAGGACAATCCCTTCAAAGCCAGGCAGGTGATGCTCAGCATGCAGGTCCTCCCTGCGCCTGTGAAGGGAGAGGGGTGAGGATTTAAACACCTGTGCCAAGCCAGTCCCCTGTGTTCTGTCTGGAAATACCAGCCCAACATGTAGTCTCCCAGACTGTAGCTCCTGTTGGAATCTCAAAAAGAACAAGAAAGAAATATCTAAACAGCCTTCTTTTCAAAACAGGGTAAAACGATGGTCTCCTGTCCTCTTTGATGCTGACTTCCCAGCAACTGCTCCCTGCCCCTACACTGTGCATGCCCCTGTCAGATCAGACTAGGTGATGCTTAGAGGCAGGAGGGGGAGAAAAGAGAAACAAAGAAAGAATTTCACCACCCAGCTCATGATATCCTCACACCAGGGCTGGGGGCTCATGCCAGGTACCGTGCTGTTCCCTCAGGAAACAAGCTGCGGTCCCAGATAGGAGCAAAACCTAAACAATGGCACAAGCCCATCACCTCTGTTCTGGTGTTTGAATCGGAGCACGAGTGGGGAGCTGGCAGAGGGTGGGGGGAGCACGGGAGGTGCCAGATAATTTATGGGTAAGGTCTTCAAAAGAGCTCTGTTCCCACTCGGGACAATGGGAGCTACTGGGGGCTCGGCGTGCACTTACCAATCCGGTCACGTCGGCACCAAGCCCCTGATTCGGTGTGTGAAGAATACCCTTCAGTGTGACACTGACCTCTAAAACAAATAGAGAATTGCGGCGCGTTGATGGCCCATTCATCACCGGGTGACAATGGGAGCCAGGCCCGTGAGCCAACAGCGTTTCATTGAGGGCGCTGCTGGAGCGCTGCCCGTACCAGCCCCGTGCCGCCCGCGGGCACGCTCCTACCCCTGGCCCCCGTGGAATCCTCCCAGAGCCTCGGGATGCCACGGGACCGTGGGGAAATCCTGTTCCACAGCACATGGAAAGGTTTGGGCTGCAGGGTGGGATAGCTGGAGACAGCCAGGGAGGGCAAAGAATGGTAAAAAGATGAGAAAGTCCAGGATACTTTCTCACCAGGTAGTGTCTCACTGTGCAAGAAGTGTCTTCTCACTCTGGGCTTAGCCTCAGAGGGGAAAAGATTCCCGAGGGATCTGGATAGGGTCCCCTGTGCACTGATGGAGGAGACCAAGAACTGGGAGCACAACAGAGCTGTGGTCAAAGGTGATGGAGAAGAAGGGTAGGGGGCTGGGCATGAAGCCTTGCTGGCCATGCTGTGCCATTGAGGGGTAGACATCTGCACACAGACCCTAAGAGGAGCGCTAGAACCTCACTAGCTAACTCTTGTGGCTTCTCCTCTGCAGTCATCATGATGAATTTTCTCCAGCTGTTTCTGCTGCCCACAGCTCTCTGTTGCTGCTCCTGTGCATAAGGACAGAGGAGATGGGTCGTGGCAGGGGAAAAATCACAATGTCAGCCTTTAGAGCAGTGTGCAGGGTCCATTGGTGGCCCTCTATAGGGCACCAGGCCAGAGGAAGGCTTTCTTCTCCATCCCTAAGCTAGGCTAGGCTGAGCATTAAAGCATGAAGGTTCATATGCTCACTTAGTTGCGTTTTTTCCTTCATTCACATCCTCCATCAATGGTTAATTCCTCCTGAATGAGCCTTGGACTGTCTGGTGATTGCATTTGCCGGTCACGTCTCTGGATCACAAAAGCAATCACAGCTCTACATATGCTCCTCATAAGGACCTCTGCAAATGACCAAAGTGAATATGCAGTGAGTCATTCCCACTTGCAGATAGTAGCATGAAGAGTGAAATTACAGAAATTCCTCGAAAAAATGCCTGTGTATGTACAGATGTGTATGTTCACACTTTTAACAAGCCTGGTCTTATCTAGGCAGGCATCAGGCCTCAGAGAAACACTCCCACACATTTTCACAGGGAGTCTCAGGGATTAATTCTGCCAAGGACTCGCCTCTTGGAGAAAGTGGTCTTGTGCCGGTGCCTGAAAGATTGTAATGTGCAACATTATCTTTCAACAGACATCTGTGTTAACAACTGAAATGAAATGATGGCACATTAAAAACTTTACAGTGCTGTTGCAAAACACTTGCCAAAGAAACCCTGAGCCGCTGCTGTAGGTTACTCTGTATCATGCCTGAAAATAGCATATCCAGCATTCCTTGGAAGCAGGCACACAGTAGCAAGAAAATCTAATTATCTCCTGGGAAATAAAGCACCAGTGCCTGTGTGAAAGGCCCAGAGGTGAGTGTAGGCATTGTCCCACCATTCAGGAGAATGATATGTGGGTTTGTGATTCCTGTAGGTCGTGGAATCACAGCGCCCTTGCCAAGTGTGCAGTTAGTTGTCTGATCATGTGAGGATCACCCACCTAGCGCTGGCTTGGCCTGCGAGGGATCTCACATAAAGCAAGCAAGGGCGACACTGTGAGAATTCATGTCCTGATTTCCCAGCTGACTGCTCAGAGAGGGACAGGGTTATGAGGCTGAAATGACTCATCTGGCTGAATGTGGTTGTTTCAGCACTTCTGATACTGGTGGGTGCAAGTTACATCTTCCTTCTCCTCTGAGTTGTCCCTGGAAGGTGTCTGTCTGTCCCCAGGGTGGCAGAGGGAGGCTGGTGCCCTGCTCAGCTGGCTGGAGGGTAGGATATAGGGCTAAAGGACACATGGGGATATCCTACACAGGTGGAGCAGCATCACTGAGGCTGCTCAGGCACTGCAGCAAAGCCTGGATGGTGAGCATTGAATTAGGGACCAAAGGCATGGCCTCCATTCCGGAAAACTCTCTGGAAAGATCTAGAGTGTGGGAACAGCACAAGGAAAGCCACAAGGGCTGGGAGATGAGAACCAAGGATTTACAGGAGACCTGTGATGTTTTGGAGCAGCAGCTGGAGACCAGAGAGCATGTCTAGAGCATGTGAAAGGACACTGCACGATGATACATGAGAACTGAATCTGGCCGCAGTTACCATAGAAGACACGAGTGGAAACCAGCTCTGAGGTTATGACATCTGCATGAGGATGCCTACAAACATGTGGAGAACCCGGAAAGAAGATTCTGGAGACATTTGAAATACCTGATGGCATCCTACCTGAATGGGAAAAAATTACGTGGAGTTCTTGTGGCTGGAAGCGGAATCTCACCCCATGTCAGGTGACCTTAGAGATGGTTTGACCAAAGGCAGGTGTCTACACTGGGAACCTGAACAGCTCTCTGGAGCCTCAGCTGTACTGACTGGCTCTTTTTCCACTGCAGGGGGCATTTAGATGCCAGACACTTACCTGTAAGTGCTTAAATTGAATCTGTGGTTATCTTAATCTCAGGGAAAGGCTGCTGGTCCCAAGAGCATGAAGAACTGTGAGACAGACCTGCCGAGGTGGTCACAGCACCAGGGAGGACATGATCCCTGGGGAAAATGATTTTTATAGTGGGGCTGATGAACAGCATGTGCTGAGCGCCTCACTCCCCTCACAGGCATACCCCAAAGAATTACAAACACAAACCACAGGGAAGGTCCCCAGCTTACTTCATCCCTTCAATATCCCATATGAGAACCACTCTGGCCAAAATGTTTTTTCTCAGGATTATTTATTCTCAGGATTTTTTTTCCAGGATTGTTTCTTGAGGATTTCTTGATAGACTGTGCTAAGAATAACCCTAGTGGGAAAGATGTGGTTTGACTGAGTGAAAAGGCAGCCCCCTGTCATTGGAAACTTTGCTATCAATGTCTGAGAGGTTTGTTAGCATCTGAGCATTGAATGTGTGTGAAGTCCCCCAGAACAGGGAGCAAGGCTTGGTAATGTGGTGGAGAACAATATTGTCACCATGGGGAATATTCAGTATTTTGTGCTTTTGTAAAATTCAAAGTACTGTCAAAAGCTCTCTGAGTCTGGAAGTTGCTACATTCCAAACTACTGTGAGATTGCAAGGGCTATGTTTTTTTCCGCTGTGCCATGTTCCAGGCTCATTCTTAGGGAACATTGTGTCCAGACCATCTCCTGGTCTCTGCTCTATTTCACATTAGCAAAGCCATGTGCTTTAAATTTAATCCCTTGACCAAATTTCTTGAGGCCTCTTAGTTTTTTTTTTTTTTGCCTGAGCACCAATGGCTCAGTTTAACCTTTTGCAATAAAGCAACACTCCCTGGGATAATGCCTGAAGTGTCTGCCTGGTTAGCAATTATTTAAATACTCTGTTATGAATAGGATCAAAGCCTTCTCTTATTGAAACACTCCATTCCCGATGCCAGAAGTTGTCACCGCATGACAAATGGATTGCCTGCTCTCTTCTCACAAGTGTGCTCTAACCAGACAGGGCTGGGCAGCCTGTGGGATGGGGGAGTTTAATTAATAACAATATTTAATTTCTACAATGGAGCACTTAGGGGAGGATGAATATTGCAGCAGCTGTGATGTGCCTGCCTCCGGTGCCCAGCCGAAAGCGTGAAGAGCAAGCGGCTCCATCAGCAAAAAGCTCGGCCTCGTGCCCCGCGCTCACCAGCTCCCAGAGTTCCATGGAATATTTCAGCCAGGACAATTTTTTTTTTAATTTTTTTTTTTTCCCCCTCAGTTACTGAGCAGCAGAAGTGTCATCGTTCCTCCAACTGATAGTAGCCATGGAAACCGTGACATCACCGCCGACATAGCGATACATAAAAATTCAAGTGGCTGGGGACCGGTTGCTAGGAGAGCTCCGCTCGGGAAAGTCATCGGGCAGGCAGCCAAGGGACGGGAGTCTGCTGAACATGTTGTACTTCACCCTGGTGATTTTACCCTCCTCCCACTATTTTCCCTTTCACATGCAAAGTTCTGGGTTTTTTATTTTTTCTTGTTTTTTTTTCCCCCTCCCTCTCTCTCTTTTTTTTTTTTTCCCCCTTTCCCTTCACTATATTCACCCTTAAATTATCTCAGAGATTTTTACAACGGGCTAATGGGCTGGTGGTGGAGTAGCTGCACGTTATAACAGTGTGCACAAGGTCAGCAAAGAAAGCCTCAGACTGTACTTAACACCAAGTAAAAGCCGTCATCAGCCACCTTTGTAGCACCTGATTCATCATAAACATGCATTTTGGATCACTTTTGGATAAGGGTTTTTCACTGAGCTTTACGTATACATAAATTAGCGTAAAAGCCTGACCAATAATCATCAGAACTGAGGGTGATTTGAATGAAGGATGAGAAATTACTTCTGTAGTGGGTAAAACCTCCTATTACAACTGGTCTGAATTTGGGAAGTGGAGTATTTTCCAGCGGTCTGAGTCACACCTGGTTTCTGGAGCGCTGGTGCATCTCATCTGGAGGTTTTGGACCACTGACGGTCAAGGGAAACAAGTGAGGCAAGTCTTGTAGGGCGAGATGTTATTTTTTTATTAGACCAAAATTATTTTATTAGACCAAAACTGTTAGAAAAACCCACTAACTAAGGAAACCCTTCCCCAGGCTCTGAGAGGATTTATTGAGGTGGCTCACTTGCTCATTTCAGCTTTTTCGGTCAGCCTAATGAGAGATCTTGCGCATGGATCTGTCACTTGCCTGTGGGCACATCTCTCTTGGACTTACCTGCAATAAATGACATTTGGTGTGTCTATGCTTGGATGCAATAGATTCAGGGGTACAGGTTTAAATCTGTCTTTTTATGTACATATAAAGAGATACAGATTTTTCTTTTCTTTCCTCCCAGACTGAGATGCCACCTGCAGAGGAAGTTGTGCAAGTAGATTTTTACATGACCACCCAAGTACAAACAAATGACAAGATGTTAATACAGGCAATATTCAGACTGAATAGCCCTGGTAACTGACCAAACAGTGAAGTGGTGTTGGGGAACTTTGTCAAGGAATTACTCATCAAAATTATTTAGTAAAGGTTTTGGTTTGTTTTTATTTTCAGAAAGCGAGTGTGCAAAATTCATAGAATGTCACCAGAAACTGAAAAGGAAACAGAAAGAGAAAAATAAAAGCTGTTGGTAACTTATTTTCAGACAATCTCTGATTCTGGAGAAATGCATGTGTCCTCAGAACACCCAAGGCACCCACATGAACTCAGACACAACCTCAAGATGCACGTGAACGTTAAATGAAAATGAAATTATTTTAATTTTTATGAACCAAGTTGTGACCTGTTAAACAGGTAGTATGTCTCCATCCAGATATAGCTGAGATTTGACTTATTCATGTTTATTAAATGTACAGGATAATGTATATTAGGCATTGAGGTCTTCTCAACCAAGATAGTAGAAGTCTGGGGTAAAAAAGGCATCTTCTGGTGTGGAAGGATGTTTGCTGTGTTTGCATCACATTTCTTAATAGATCACAGCTTGGTTCATAAAAATGAACTGGTAAACCTCTTCTATTTTATTTGAAGGTGTGTGTATTTCTATGGGATCAAGCTATTGTTTTCCCAGATGACCTTTGGGAACATGAAGTACCTTGGACAAGCTGTACATGTTTCACTGTCATTTTATCTTAATGAACCAGGACTGGTCTTTAGCCACCTTGATGGAAAACAACAAAAACTTAACCAACAGTCTCTTTTAATAACTACGGCCATAGCAGGATTTGAACTTGCCTTCCCTAGGATAAGGTAGGCATTTTACTATCCATTAGGATACAAGATCTTTGGCTACCTTCCATGGGAATTTAAAGGTGTTAAATTAGCTACAGGAGGGTTTCACTATTGTTCCCTAAATGTAATGGAAGTGGATTTAAATTTACAAGGGGGAAAAGCTAATAATTAAAAATTGAACATAAGGGCTATAAAGTACAAAATGGGCTCCCTTGGACTGGGTTACAAAACTTCATGAAAAGTGGAGCTCCTGCTGTGTTATGCTTTTCTAGAATGACTTTAAGAAAAGAGGTTTCTTAAAGATGTTTTTTGTTGCAAATTAATTGCTTGTGGCTTCCATGGATCTTACAGCCTATAAAGATGTCCCCATTGTGGTTTCCATTGATTATTTCATTGAGGGTTCCCCCGCTGCTTCTTCTTGTTACCAAAATCACATGGAAATTAATAGAAGTGTTGGTGAGGAAGTTGTGAGAGTTACTGGTGCCCCAGATCTGTCAGACCTTTGGACTTTGGGTACAGATCACAGCAGTCTTCAGTTCCCTCTGAAATCCCTGCAGATTTCATGCATTTGCCCCTTTTCCACGCAATATCCCATGGGCCACTGGCAGCCACTCATCCCAGTAAGTGTCATGGGCCTCATCTGCTTGAGCTCTGAGATTTATTGGGATTGGGTTGTTTGATCTACCTATATGAGTCCTGACAGTAAAGAAAATAAATACTCCTGGAGGCAGCTGGAGAAAGATCTGATGGCAGTGCGGGATCTGCAAGCAATGTGGCAGGTGACAGAGAACTGCCAAGGGAAGGCATCCTCACTTTCTTCCTTCACCAGGAATTCCAAATATGCAAGTGATGTGAAATCTCAGCAATCCCAGCTGCCCATCTAGAAATGCCACAATGTCTCAAAACTGGGAAGAACGGTCAAGGGAAAACCTTGTTCTTGGTGTGTTTCTCCTGCCGTGGGATTTTCCACTCTGAATTTTAGCCTGTTCATCAGATAGCTTCCTTCCTGGAAACTTCTGTCTCTACCATCTTTTTCATCTGTGCAGTTCCATTCATCTCCTCAATCCCCTTTGCCACAAGCCACCAGTTTGTTCTCATTATTTTTAATATTTAATCATTGCAAAACCACTTCTGCATTTTCTCTGACTCTTGTCACTCTCATCAAATGAACAGTTGAATTATGCTGCCTTCTGGGCTGTTCCTTTCCCTAGCACTACTTTTTCACTGATTTTTTTTCACTCCCCTAAACTTTACCCTGCTCAGACTGAATTCTCTCCTGTCTTTTCACCCCTAGTCTGTTTTCAACCAGAGCATGTGAACTCCCGGTCCCTTGGGACAGCCAACCTGATATGGAGAATGTCACAGTATTGGTGCGAGGGTTCTGAAGTGCCTGTGAAAAGAAGAGGGTTATCCAGGCAGCCGCTGTTGTGGCTTCAATAGCACTTCATCCACAGGAAAATTTTTGAAGGGGATGGTCATTTTAAGCCTGTAGGAAAGCAGAAAATGGGCCACAAAGCAGGGTGGTGTTGCCAAGGGTAATCCCCAGCTCTTCCTTGCATAAGATAAGGGTGTTTATAGAAAGGTTGTGCATTGGAGCTAATCCCTGGGGGTGCAAATGCATTCACTCTCTGAAGGATGTTGTGAGATATGAGACATCAATGTTAGTCAGGTCACTCGTGCCTGGAATTGGGCTATGTCTCCTACTGATCCCATAACAAAAGGGGGCTGAGTAAGGAACAGGCAGCTTTTTGCTGAGCAAATGTGAAATCTTTGTTCCTCTGCTTTGGAAAAGATTCTGTTTCATCTTGTTTAGCACTCCTCTGCAAATGAGCTGCTTAAAAATATGGGTTTCCCTTCTCCTTTTGGAGAAGGACAACAAAAGTTGAAATATTTTGTGTTTCAGCTTAAATTCCAAGAGGAGGAAAGGCAGGAATGGAAATCTGTTATTTACTGTTGTGCTGCTGCTCTATATCAACATATATGACTAAGTGGCACAATCTGGGCTCAAACGTTCTTTATCAAGAGCTGATCACTTCTGAACATGGAAGAAAGTTTCACCCAGGCCTCTCGGTCCCTGGCACAAGGACTTGGTGCTCGCAGAGAGTAAAGACTGTGAAGTTGGTATAATTGTCAAACAAAGCTGCTGGCAGGTGGCTGGAGGTGTTGTGCAACAAACTCTTTGCTCACTGAAGATCAGCTTCTACTATTTGCTCCCCAGCACATTAATCATTAGCTGGAGGTGGATGGAGGGGAAGAAAAGTAAATTCAGGCTTTAGTAGAACTTTTACGTGATGAAACTGGAGATAAGTTAGGAGATGACAGGAGATCACAGAATCACAGAGTGTTAAGTTGGAAGGGACCCACAAGGACCATTGAGGTTTAAGGCTGTGTTTGAGATGTTTTCAACGTCACTGAAATTCAGAAGAGCAATTCAGTCTGCCTGCTAGGGTAAGCACCTCTGTGTCAGCCAGAAGGGATCACTATTCAACTATTCAACAAATCCTTTTTTCCATTGACTGGGTGGGGATCAAGGATCTGGGGACCCAAGTCTGTCGAAAGTCTTGGATTCTCACCGATTTCTGGAGTTCTGGTTCCGTACTCGGAGCATTATTGCCTCAAAGTCATCTTCACCTGGGGTGTCAGATGAGAAAAGTGGTAGAATTACCAGTTCTACACAGAGCAAGACAACTTCAGCCTGGAAAGTGAGTAGCACCAGACACTCTTCTGGTGTCTCCCATGGGCTCTTTGGATCACCATTTCTCCTCCCTGTCTCTGGTTTCCCCACACGCAGTGAAAAAGCAATGTTCCAAAGCCATTCCCCATGGAGCAGGACAGAGGAGAAAGTCACCCAAAAATCTTTTTGACATCCCACAGTGCCATGTCCCGTCACAGCAGCAGATGGGTGAAGATAAGGAAACTGCCATCCTACATTCAGACCCTCCATTCCCAACACATAGAACTTTTCCAAACCTACGTTACCTGTGTGAGACTCGGTGAAGGCAGCAGTTCGCGGACAGAAAGCCTGGGATGATTTCCCTTTGCAGAGTGTTTCACTCAGCAGCCAACCAGACTCTTGCCCAGCATTCAACATTTTATTTTTTATACAGAAATAAATGGCAAAATTCCCATGATCTTCAAAGGGACAATACAACCCTTGACTCCATATGCAATGCATTACTACTAGATGGAAATACTTCCACTGGGATCTGATAATGGTGAGATTCAGAGTTTTATTCTTTTAGCTGCTGAGTATAATTATTTTATTTTATCAATTATTTATTTATTTTTAATTTTAATTTAATTTCATTATTTTATTTTATTTTATTTTATTTTATTTTATTTTATTTTATTTTATTTTATTTTATTTTATTTTATTTTATTTTATTTTACTTTTTGCTCTACAAATAAATTCTTCAGTTTATTCACAGAAAGAAATAAGTGGTCTGGCACAGTTCAGTCTATGATTCTTTCCATAAAATGAAAATCCAGAGATTTGGATCAAACTGTATTCCTGAATAGAGGTTGGAGAAAAGAGAGGTGGTGATGAACTCAGCTCTACTTTGCAGCACTGATCCCAGCTTCAAAGAGAATTGCCTCCAAATGTTGTAGATGGAATCTCTGCTGGAACAGAGAGGTTGGTTTGCTGGGGAAGAAGCAGAAAAAACGTGCCATGATCAGGTGAGGCCGTGCTGGCAGGGAGGGCGGCAGTGACTGCAGCTGCAGGGGGTGTCGGAAGATGTTGATCGAGTAGTGAAGTGCCCAACTCACGGCTGAGTCCAGCCCTGGTGAAACCAGCATGCCATGACTGCCAGGCAAGTCCCAGGTGTGAGGGTGGGACGCGTGGATGCCCCTGGAGCCAGCAGCTGCATCTGTAACCGGCTGCCTTCCCCCAGGGCCCCCTCACCTGAGCACACACTTCATTGCAAACACAGGTCAGGAGCCTCAAAGGGGCTGCCAGCAACTGCTGGCTGATTTATGAGTTGCTGTCAGATGCACTGTGATAGAAGGAGGTTTTCACGCTTCCCAAGGAGACCAGGTGGCTCTGGAGAAACCTCTCTAGGTCAAGGCTGTTGGTGGTAAGTGCCCCTGGCTAGGCACAGCTTGGAAAATTGTACTTTCCGCAGCTGAACTTCTGAAGGAACCTGAGACCGGGAGGAAATGGATGGGTGGTGATTCTTCATGACCCCGTCTCCTGCAGACAGGAGCTGGATTGCTGGGGGCAAGTTATTCCCTAATTGAGCATTACAGACATCAGTGCTGTAGCTGACCCAGCAGGCCCAGTTAGGGACTGTGGCTGTGTTCAACCACATGAACCAAAACCAAAGTATTCGAGTGTGTTTTGAGAGATGGGGATGAATACAGCAAGCAGATGTGAGGATGAGGGAGAAAGGAAAAGCTGTGAAAGAGCCTCTTGCTCTCCTCTGGAGCACCTGCTTGTGGTCACAGCTGTGAGGGGAGTGCTTGACCCAGGGTGAATTCTTTGTGTCTGGCTGAAGATTCAGCAGCAGGGTGTGCAGTGGCAGAGGGAGAGGCAAAAGCTCCGTGTGTCTTCCTGCTTGTTTCATTTGAGAGTAGTGTAGAAACCAGAGAGACAAATCCCACCTGTTTGTCCATGGGTACATCTCCAGGGGTCAATGCTAGAATTAGAGATCTTCACTATAGAATCACAGAATGTCCTGAGTTGGAAGGGACCCACTGGGATCATTGAGTCCAACTCCAGGCCCTGCCCAGGACAACCCCAACAATCCCACGCTGTCCCTGAAAGCATTGTCCAAACGCTTCTGGAGCTCTGGCAGCCTTGGGCCTGTGACCAATCCCTCCCTCTGAATGAAGAACCTTTTCTCAAATTCAGCCGTTCCAGCATCTCTGCTGAAAATCTCCAGACCAGCTTTCCAGGCGGGGTGGGCAGATGGCATCCAGCTGAAGGACTCGGTGACACCATTTGTCACAGTAAAGAACCACCAGACCAGAAGCCACCTCCTTGGCTCATTGCAGCCTTGATACTGCAAGTGGTGAGGCCATATGCTGTCTCCCACAACCTGTGAGTCTGTTCACATCACGTCAGGATCTGTGCTGAGATGCTCTGAGACCTCCCCATTTGTATGGCATAGCTTATAAGCTTCTGCATTTGTCACTCCATGTGTGAGTCTCATGCCAGGTTTCAAGTCTGGGATAGGTCTCCTTGGGTGCCCGAAGAAGGTCAGGATCCTTCTTGGCCAAAACTGTCCCTCAGTTTTGATCAAATTTTCCATTCTGCTTTAGATGGCAACCCAGCTTTCAGACAACCTTTTATAAAAACTGTTTTGTTCTTTTTTAATTTTCCCTTAGTCTCCCTCTCTCCCTCTTTTTTAATATTTGAATTTGAACAGGTCTAAACCTTTCACACACTGACCTAGACACCAGTGTGGATCCAGAGGGTTGCACTGGGATCTGACCTACAGGATGCGAATACCAAGCCCAGGACACACAGAAATATTCCCAGAGCAAAAATCCTAGGACTAAATGCTCTGTGCAGATTGCCCAGAAGTGGGAGTTTTCCTCACAGGGAAAGTTTTCCTCCAGGGGCTCAGATTGCTACAAAAGAGAGCCCTTTTTGCTGAAAGTGCATCTTTTAATCCACATCCCTGTGTCTGTGCAGAGAAGCCTGTCATGGAAGAAATAAAATATTCACCTCAAAAGAGGTATTCTCCAAAAATCCTCTTCAGCCAAATCTTTGCTAATTCTGACTGCCCAGTTCTGCTTTTTGTAAAGGCTGTGGGGACCTCTCAGAATAAGGGAAGGGGTCCTGGCATGGCTCCATCCTCTTGCACTCATTCCAGAGGGGAATTGTTCCCATCCACAGGCAAACCCCAGTGCCCAACTGCCCCCATCCCTGGCACTGCCAAGAGAGGAGATGCTGCTCTACCCGAGCCAGCCAGGGCTGCTGCCAGTGATGGACTCTGGCAGGTTCCCCTGCTGGGTCCCTCGCAGAGGGCCAAGGGCACTCCGCTGGCTCAGCCACCCCTGCCGGGCTCACGTGGAGCACGGGGTGGCTGTGCTGAGTCCCCGTGGCATCCCCAGGGCTGGCAGGGCTGGTTGCCACCGTCTGTGCACTAATAGGATCAGAGAGAGCCCGGGGAGGGAGCCAGGGTGGACACTTGACGTCAGGCCCTCGGCCTGAGCGAGGCTCAGCTCATTGCAGGGCATGTGAGAGGCAAACTGAGCTGCAGTGGCATGGGGCAGGATGCAGCACAGCAGGAGAGGGTGAGCAGCCAGGCTTTCCCTGCAGGCTTGGCCTCTGGAGCTGCTTCACACTGTCCTTAAGCAGAAATCCCTCCTGGAGGAGGTTTGCAGGGAGCTGTGAGTTAAATGTGACTCCTCCTTGGCCCCGTGCCTGGCTCTGAGTTCAGGCTGTGAGTCAGGAAGAAGGGGAAGGGAGCCAGGAGATGCTGTCATGCTGCGAGGGAGGGGAAATTTGGGCTCCACAGCCTTTGTTACGTGTGCCTGGTGCTTGGAAGTGACTTTTATAGGTGGGAATGCCCCCACTGAATGACACTTCTGGGCCCTGCTGCACTGCTGGGAGTGACTGCAAAGTGGGGTCTCCAGGAAAACGACCCAAACACTGAGCTGAGCTGAGCTGAGCTGAGCTTACATCCCATCCTTCTGCCTGGGAGTGCTCTGCACTCTCCAGAATGCTGAAGACAGCTCACGTACCTTCCATCAGCAGGCCAGCATCATCTGGTCCTACCAAGGGGACACACAGGCTGCTGGATCTGCCAAGGCCTTGGCTCACCTCAGCAGCCACCCTCCATGTGACAGCTCTGGAAAGGAGAAGGAGGTGTTTCAAGCCACTTTACACATTTCCATGGATCAGGTTGTTAAAAAAAAAAACAAACCAAAACAAACCAGCTCTTGGCTGCTCTACATGGAACCAGCTGGAGATTCTGAGGGAAGCTGGGAGCTGAGGTGGTGTAGCAGATGCTGATCTGTGCCCTTGCTGCTGTGGCTGCTACATAATGGGGAGAGGATTAAGGAGCTGTGTGGGGCAGCACCCTTTCCAGAGCTAATTAAGTGACTTAATTTTGTTGGGGACAGATTTTTAGTAGGGCCTGTAGAAACAGGACAATGGTTAATAGTCTCAAAGAAAAGGAGGATAGATTCAGACAGAATATAAAGTAGAAAACTTTCATGATGAAGGCGATGAGGCACAGGAACAGGTTGGATGTGAAAGGTGGTGGATGTTCCATCCCTGGAAAAATTCAAGGTTTGGACGGGACTCTGAGCAACCGGATCTAGCTGAAGGTGACCTTGCTCATTGCAGGAGGGTTGGACTCAATAGCCTTTAAATGTCCCTTCCAACCCAAAATATTCGATGGCCCTGTGATCATAGGAAGTGCATGTTGGCTCACTTGGTGTGAACCAGAGCAGAGCACATGAAAGCAAAGTGGGGCACCAAGAGGTGGGACCCTGCCATGGCAAAGTGGGAGGCACTGCAGAGCTGCTCCCAGCATGGGCAGGGACTCGGTTCCACGGAGATTTTGGGAGTGACCCTCACAGGGAGCTGTGCAGGCATGGTCTGGGTCCAAAGCAGGATGGACAGCAAGCTACAAAACAAATCCAAGCATCTGGAGCATGGAGAGGCTCTAAGACTCACCAGCTTTGCCTTATTTTAAAATCCCCAAACTGGGACACTCCACAATCCTGACGCCCTTCAGGATGCTCCATTTACAGAGAATACAGCATTCCTCTCTCAAAATCACATAAACCCCAGAAACCAGGGATGCTGGCAGCTGCTTGGATAATTTGGCTGACTGAGCATGACTTTGATTCATTTATTTTTTGAGAGGGAAATATCTGGCTCAACTGGAGACTAATTCCTTCCCTCTCCTGAGATTGTCTTTAATAGCTAAATCTCAGCTCTCTCCCTCGCTCTCATACTTCTGGAAACAATTGAATCAATTCCTTGTTTATAAAATGCCTGTGTTTATGTACAGTTTACAAAATAAAACCTGTCTTCTATTTTTCTGCCAGATCTCAACAACATTAGTCTTTGAGGAAAATTTTTATTTTGTGTTTTTCTCAATCTCCAGTTGCAAGCAGGAGACACTTTTAAAGGAATGGGAAATGAAGTCCACAGTGAGATACACATTGAGGAATTCATGTCCTGACCTAAATCTATTTTTCATCCAAACCAGAATCTAAATACACTTTATTTCAGAAGCTGATAGGTGGAGCTGGACTCGAAACACACCACACAGACTTCTCTATCACAGATATAGGGCCTGAAGATGTGGTTTAGTAGCTGTTTCCCAGATGTCTGCTGGCCCTCCATGTCCCTCTCGCTGAGAAACATTTTCTCTGCCTTTGGTCATCTGATGGAGAAGAGGGACCAGGCTCTTCCAGGCTGAGCAGCAGGAAGGCAGGAAGCAACCTCTTCTTGCAGGACGGGTCCCCCTAATCTATTTTGAATGTCTACTTCGGGTGAGAAGAATCACACCAGGACCTCACAAACCTTTAAGAGGATCTGGTGGTGACTTGTTTTCATGAAGATATTCAGATGTGGACCAAAATTGCCATGATTTAGAGCTGGAAAAGCACCACACCGGTACATCTGACAGGCACGGGTGAGAGTGGGACAGCAGGAGATCACCATGTTCAGGGAGGAATTGGGATGCTCCATGTGAAGAACCCAAAAGTCGTGCCTCTGTGCAGCATTCCAGATGTGCTCTTCTGCTCCAGAGAACTTTAGAGACCAAGAAATGAAAAATGCACTTGTATTGGCCCAAGGTAAAAGTAATACTGGTTCGATTCCCAAGTGGTTTAATCAGTTCATCTCCATGCTCTAATATAAGGCTGGCAGCTTCTGGCTTCCCAGCTTCTCTCAGACCCAGGGCAGTCTCCCTTGGCAAACACAGCTCAGCACTAACATGCATGAATTTTGGCTCTCCCATTCAACCTGTGGCCCTCAACCTTGTCAGGCTGCCAGCAGCGTTCCCAGGGCTCACGGCAAGTCACTGCCTGTGCTTCACACGCGTGTCCCTGAGGCTTTGATGTCACCAGGGACCTGTCTGGCATGGCTGTTCTGTCCCAATCCCTCCCAGAAAGATGCAGGGATTTTGAAAAGAAAAATGAGTGCACACACAGAGCCATTCTGGCACAACCACCATGCCTTTAATTCACATTCTCCATTTATTTGAAATAACATCATAGTGTAGACAAGCTGTAAATTCAGTTCTGCCAAAAAATCAAGTTAATCTCTGCCTTTCTTAATGCTCATCAGACAGAGTTTGCTCCTGGCTTTCTGGCTCTGCGAAGGAGCCTCCAACAGGTTTTCTGTACCTTGAGGTACTTGACAGCCAGTCATGTCAGGATACTTCTGGGAAAGTAATTTAAACAAAAAACAATCTTCCTCTGCCAGGATCTGGGCTGTGGAGAGTAATCTTGGGCAGTTTTTGCTAACTTGTGGATTTTGACTGCCTGGTGAGGTTGTGAAGCACATACATAGGTGGTTTTGTGTTAGAAGACAGTTTCAGCCAGCAGCAACAAGGAGCCTCCCGCATGGGAATTGAGACAGACCTTGGCTGGAAAGAGGTCACACTACTCAGGGAGCTGCTAAATGTCTTTAATTGCTTTCAGGACTCAGTCCCTGTGCCGTGGGTGCATTTTTTACCTCTGCAGCTGGTAACCACCAGCTCATCTCACTCCTTGCCTGGAGGGACTGAGCTGATGCTGCATAGACTGGCTGCAAACTGGTCCCAGCATGAGGGAATTCGAAAAGTACCAGTACATTTAAATAAAGTGACGTGAAAAGGAGCCTTATCATCTGTCTGATAGATATGTGCAGCTATTTTTACCTTGGCATATCTAATTTTTATGTGCAATCTAAGGTAAACACACCGCAGAGGGAAGGTAGAGCAGTTTTAGTCAGCAGTAAACTTCGCAGAGGCAGCTCCAAGGAGGGGATAATCTTTCCCTTGTCTAGTTTGTTTGGAAAGAAAATTAAACTTGCTTGTTCTCATTGTGTGTTTACCCATTGTGTGCTCATTGGTTCTCAGCGGTGCAAAGTACAGCTTTTTCTGCCTTACAGATCAGCCTATGAACATATTCACTTGCTTTTGCTGCTTTCTCGACTTCAAGTGATTAAAAAAAAACAAAAAAAAAAACCACAAAATCCACCCTATCTTTGCCAAAGGAACATTTTCAGCTGAGTTTTGCTGTGAATAAAAGTTGAAGCTGAACTCGGTATTGCAGTGAAAAAGAGGCTTTATTTCTACTTCTTGTGAACCTTCGTGGTACAACCTGTGCAGAAGCAGGAATATTTTCTGCTCCGTCTCACTGGGGCTTGTGTCACAATCAGCAGTGCAGCCCCCTCCTCTTGTTTGCAGGGAGAAATGTTGTTTCTGTGAGGCAGGTGGACAAATTAATGATGTTCAGGATTGAGCCAGATGTGCAGCCTTGTAAAACCCATGGCTTAAAGGTGTTTCTGGTCTGGAGACCAACAATAAAAGTGAGAAACTGACCATGCCTATGACTAATCCAGTGGTTGGATACAGAGTAAAGTGGTATTGTAGATACAAATGCTATCTCTAACAGATGTTAAACCCCATCTGTGGGAACATTTATTGGTGGCTGTATCTATTGGCTGATTAACTATTTATGAAAACACATAATAATAATAATAATAATAATAATGTCATAATCCTTACCACCTATTACAAGTCCTGTGGTATGAACTATTCCTGGAAAAAGACATCTCACCTTTCTTTAAAGAACTAGCTGATGGGATTTTTAATTTTAAACTTTTTCTTTAAATTTTTTATTTCCTTGTAAAGGTGGTCTGGGTGGTTCAAACCACACTGATGGAGGGAAAAAGAAGACACCTGTGAGCTCTCTGCCAGCTGGTAGGACCCACGTGACACAAACATCACTTTTCCTGTCTTCTTGACCCTTGTTGTCCCAAAACTTCAGAGAGAGCAAGGCAGTGAGGTTTTGAGGTCTGCCCTCAGCAATCACTTAATTACCATTTTTGAACCAAATGATCACAGGATGTGCAGGGTGAGATGAAAGGACTGGTGAGGGGAGCCTGCCTGGCACCTTTGATGCATCTGCTTAAAGCTGTTCCCTTGGGAAAAGCTCATCAGAGCTGAATCCACTGTGCCAACACACTTTCCTGTGAGATTTTCAGGGGCTTCAGACCCTGAAGGTGCCACCACAAGGCTACTTCTTACAGCATTTCAGCTTCTCCCAGTTAGGGACATCACGGAAAAAAAGAGGGGGAAAAATCCTGACACAGGCAAATATTTCCTTTTGCACTCCAGGGCTGTGGAGATGGAATACATTTTCCCCTGTTGGTTTTTCCTCATCCCTAACCTCTCTGTCCTCTCCAGCACTTCCTCCCTCTCCATGGTGACTCCACACAAACAATTTCCCCGCTGACACGGTCAATGCAAAGCTGCCATAAATCCGCAGTGCAGATGCAGCGTGTGACTCATCTGGAGAGAACTGGTGCCAGAGCCATCGTGGGGCCTGTGAGTCAGCAAAGCCTGCTCTGCTGCTGAGCTCACACCTACAGGAAGCACATCCCAGGCACTTCTGTGGAAACCCACGCAGTCCTGCATGGGTGGCCCCGATGGCTCATTCAGGGGAGAAGTGGAAATTGGGGGAGGAAAAGTTGCAGTCAGTTTTGCTGGTGTTGCTGGCAGAAGGAGAGGGTTTGTGTAGTGAGGGGGTTGCCACTGTGATCAGATGTGGGATTCAAGCCTGAGCCCAGCCAGGGTGAGAGCCCAGCCCGCAGTCGCTGGAAAGCAAGATTTGGCACCTGAAGGAGGACTGGCACTGCAGGCTCAGGTAGCAGAGGGAAAGCCACACAAGTACTGCCTGGTTTTTAGGGCAGAAAGCAAGTTTCATACTGTGAGTCCATAAACCGTGAATTTTCTTAAGGTGCTGACCCTAACTCAGCCACAGCTCTAATGTGTCCTGAGTCTGTATGGTCTCAGCATCCTCGGGGTGCTCAGAGTTCTCCTCTATTTACCTATTTTCCATTGTTTCACAGACATGAGATCATCATTCCCAATAATTCAGGCAGCCTGCCCCAAAATGATTAGGCTTTCACGGTGACAGACTAAAGCAAATTTTGCTTAACAATGTAATCAGTTACTACAATGGGCAAACAAAGGATAAAACGAGGCAGATAGGGCATGGGAAAGTTGCTTGTGGAACTGATAGGAGCTGTAGGCAAATGTTAACGCAAATGGAAATAAATGCAATGTAAAACAGGGAAACATATAAGCTTACACTCAAAAGGGAATTATAGTGTTGTTTTGTCTGGTTTTGGTTTGTTTTTTTTCTCGAAGGATAATAGGGAAATTGACTACTAGAAATTTGGCATAAGTGTTGTGACAAAATTTTATGCAAGTCTGTGGCATCTGCTGGTGGAGGACATTGTATGAATGCCAGCTTGGGGACAGGAATGCAATTGGGCCATCAGATCCCTCTTTTACTTCTTAAGAAATAATTAAAAATATCCTCATCTAGCTGAAACAGATGGCTACAATCACACCATTTTGTCTTAATCTGAATAAGGAAAAAATTGTTTCCTGGCTGCATGACACTCAAGCTGTTCCTCTTAGCCTTTTCCCCAGGAAAAGCCCCAAACACTTCACACCTTTGACATTCTCAGGCTCTACATACTGGCCAGACTAACTCATGCTACATTTCCCTAAGATGTCCATAAGGGTTCATATATCTCTCTATGTATAATTTCATAGATGATGCTGTGCTGAGTGCTGTGTTGAGGTCGCTGAAAGGATTAGGTTTAAATAGGGTGTCTAAAGCCCTTCCAGGTAATCATTTGTAGATTGGTCTGGTCATGCCAGGTCCGACTTGTATTCACTCCACTCTGTTTGCTGAGCAAAGCTGGGCCAGAGCTGCGATGCCCAGCATGCTTGGGCTGGCTCACATTCAGAGAGCCCTGCAGCTCAGCTCTGCCTCCATCCAGGCTTCTCTGCTGCCAAAGAGGTTGGTTTGCAGAATGATCTTAAAATCCAGGAATATCTGAGGGCATAGGCCAGGCCCCCAGCATCCTGCAGTCACAAGGCCATGAGGTTCCTCTGGTTATGATGCCTTGATACCCCCAGCTCTTGGCCACATCCTTCACCTCCTTTCCAGTGAAGAACTGTTTCCAAATCGACATTGTCAAGCTCCAACAGGGCTTGGCTCACAGCCTGTTGTACAGGGGAGATAAAGTTAGATGATCCCTTATACGCCATGAAATGCTCCATGAAACTTTGTAGGGGATAGAATATGAACCTCCCTTAAACAGACTCACTGTGACTGCCTGGGGAATGCATTTCTCATTAAGACTGCGTTTGGTTTTGGTGAGCAAGGGATTCTTGAAGAGCGTTGCTCCTCTTCTCTCTTGTGTTTAAACCCCTTCTTCATTTCTCCGCCATGCCGTATCTTGGCTGTTGTGGTGACTCTCTTGGGGTGACACTCTTGGGGTGACACTCTTGCTATCCACCACCCTCAGAGAAGTGGCTTTGTTCCCAGACCAACTGTACCTTGCTGGGTTCCCTTTTTAGCTGCCTGTGCTCCTCTCCACATTGGCAGGAGATGGTGCCTTCTCAGAGGAATGGCTTGCTGGATGAAGATGGAGGAGCAGTAAGGCATCTTGAAATGGGGAGGGCAAAACCCATCAGCTGCTGCCAAAGCTGATACGGTGCAGCAGAGCAGGGGTTCATTTTTGTGCTTTCCAGAGGGCAATTAGCAAACTGAGAAGATGTTAAGTGGACTTGGGTGGAAAGGGAAAGCTTGATGCATAAAAAAAGCAGGGATGAAAGAGGAAAACTCTCCTGGTAAAAGTGGAAGGGTGCAGGCATCCTTCAGACCGCTTGTCAGCCTGGGAGTCATGGACTGCTTCCAAGAGGGCCAAGAGTGGTAGCTAAGAAATGTACATTATTAGGCTTTATTTTGCTTTGTGGGAGTCTGCTGCACAGCTGGAAAATGTAATTAGGTCCTTGTGCTGTAAAATGGGCTGCACACATGCTGCTCCAGGCTGAGATTAGAAGGGGAATCTGGGGAAAGGTTAGGCACAGGCTATGCTGCAGTGGAAATGTGCTTGTTGTGAATCTAAGACGAAAAGATTTGTTCCAGAAGCCTCTTTCTCTCAACCCAAACGATTTTCTTGGTCCATCCAAGGCAGCCAGAATAGTTTGTTATAAACCTGGAACATATCTGTGCCCCTCACTTTGGGTAGAGCGCTCAACCACTTCTACAGACTGAACACCCAGTTTACAGGATAAATTGGGAGATTGAACGAAGGAGCAGAATTTGAGGAAGAGAATTGAGACATGGAGAAAGAGAATCTCAAGCGATAGGTCCACCCACACAGGAGATAAGAAGGCATTAAGAAACTGAGCTGAAAGAGGACAATGTGTAAGCAAGGAAGGTCCCTTCCCTGGGAGAAATCCCAGCTTTGCATTTCCTGTGTATCCTGTGAGGTCAGCTGCTGCTGCTGCTGCTGCTGCTGCTGCTGCTGCTGCTGCTGGAGAGTTCTCCTTCCAGAGCCAGCTGAAGGATTCATAACATTTTGTTTCCAGCATTCTTCTCCCATCCAGCAAGTAAACAGAGCACACAGAGTACTGTCCTCTGGCCAAGCCTCCAAACTGGAGATAATCACCTGTCACTCCCACCAGCCATTCCTTGGAGCTGCAAAGAGCTGTGCATTCCTCTATAGGTTCAGATTTTTCTCTAGACGTAAGCGAGCACCGTCAGTACATTTCCATATAAAGGAGCTCTTGTTCTTACATCACTGCTTTGATTTTGTTTGGTTTTGTTTTTGTTGTAAACTGGAGAAAGTCCAACCAAGAACAATGGTAAGGTTTGAAAGCCAAGCACCCTGGTGCTAGAAGCTGCCAGAAGTCAGGCTGTTCACATCAGTTCAGTTTGATCTCCTATTTTGATTTCTTTTTACAAGACTCTGCATATTTCAGCAGAGGGGCCCAACCTCACTCAGCACGCTGGTTGGACAGTGAGTCAGGCCGTAAAGCAAACACTTTCTCCGTGATTAATGCACACTGTGGGTATCCAGGAGAGGTAAATTATAGTCTTGGCTCTGCTACCACCTTTTGTTTGATGTTGAGTTGGGTGAGATGGTATCATAATGGAACTGTACAAGGTGGCTGAGTTATGGCGGGGGCTTGACAGCATGAATTACGGCCTTCTCCATTGTAGCTTTTTTGGTCTGTCTTTTGAAATCTTTGTGTTCTTGCAACTCAGCTTTTTCATAGCACACATTGTCCTGGAGGACTGGGTAGATCCCTGCTTTTTTTAGAGTCCTCAAAAGCAAACAGCCTCTGAGTGATCTCTGGCTGAGGCTGCTCATTGTGATCATTCTCCACTTGAGGGCGATGTGACCTGGCCCAGTGCACACAAGAGGCGATTCGGGGTGAAATTAAGATGGAAAGAATTTGGCATCTGATTTTGTGTGTCCAAATGAGCTCTAGGCATCTCCTCCACCGGTGAAGAGTCATCCAAAAGAGCCAGAAGAGTTTGGAGGGAAAACCAGCTTTCTCTAGAATAGACAGGCACCAGCTGAGCTCGTGAATTGTTCCTGTTCGTGGGGCTGGGCTGGGGAGGGTCACAACTCCCTTCCCATCGCCTTTGTGTCTTTGAGGTGGTCCCAAGACCCTGGTATGGGCTCCGGCTGTGCCCCAAAGGTCATCTGCCACCTGTGTACAGGTATGTGACAGTCCAGGTGCCCACTGAACCACGAAACCAAGGCACAGAGCTCTGCTCGCAATTCTGGGAACTTGGACATTTAGCTCATGTTCAGGTTTCTGCAATCAAGCAATAAACTTTCTTTTTGTAGTCCAGGAAAGCTGCCTTACACTCCAGGAATATGCAATGACTGCCTGATAAATGTTTGTTGATCTAAATAATTCACCTCAGTTTTGTCTGGTTTATCTGTCAGGTTGATCAGCATTTATCTTTCTTGTTTGCAGACAAGCAGGAGAGAAATATTATAGATGGAAACATTTCAGTTCACTTAAAATTACATGAAACTAAATCAGTGTTACAGTGGCAATTGAAGCCGACATTTCTAATTAGCAGCAGCTTAAAACACAGCAAAGGTCTGTAATGAAATAAATAGATCACCATTGTCCCCAGCATCAGGGAAAGTGGTGTAGGGCACCAGAAGCCTCGTAGCTCATGCATCTTCCTGGAGCCTGCCTCCCATGACCATGTTCAGAGTCTTCACTGGTTCAGTTCCCTCCCTAAAGCAATTTTTCACGCATAACACTTGAATTTTTTGAAACAGAAGGGTATATATTCTACCTTACCAGGTATAAGTGTTGTTCTGGTGTGGTGAGAGCTGCACAGAAAGTTTTGGGCTGCTGGAAGCAGGAAAAGGTCTGGTCACAGGTCTGGGAGCAGAGCCCAGAGCTACACATGTTTATCTCCTTGAAGCCAGCTGAAGCTTAGGCCTGTAACAAATGTGGGGTCCCACACCTCCTCTGTGGGTATCCCTCTAATCTGGTTCCTTGAGTCTGGTCATCTTCTGATGGCTGATCTAATAACACTTGGGCTGAGCTGTACCAGGAAAGGATTTGGTTTCTTTAGAAAAAAGGGAAAGAGAGGAGACGAAAGTGCTTTCATTTGTGTCCGTGGCTTAGGGAAATGATTCTGGGATCATTTGTTTCACATGTGCCTCTATCTCATTTCTCAGACAGACAAGGTACTGCGGTTCTCTGAGCCTTTGATATGGGACAAAAGTAATAAGAGGAGGGAATTTGTACAGGAAAAACAAATTCCAAAGGGGAAATTTCAAACTGGCCTGCAGACCCCTCTCCCTCACAGGATTGCAGAGAGGATAAGAGCTGGGCAGGGCTTGGGACAGTTGGAATTTGTGCTGTCTCTCACAGCACACTTTCGCCTTCCAAACACACTTTGAGGGGCTCCCCAATTTTGGCTGTGGCCTTGCATTTTCTTCCCAGACACACAGCAATAGTTCTGCTTACCTGCATCCCAGGGAAGCCATCCAGAAAGCCCTGGCGCTGTTGTGGCTGACCCTCCAACCATCTGCTGGTAGCTGCAGGAGCTTTTTGGCTGCCTTGCTGTGGGAAGCACACGGTGACATTCCGGCAAGAAGGACTTCTACTGAGCAACTGCCCTGCAGAAGGATGATTTTATCAGCTCTGTGTTAAAAACTTCCACTCTAGTGCTGAAGATAATGGGAATATATCTTCGTGCTGGCCTGCTTGCTGCTGATTTGACATCGTGCCATGTGGGGGAGGTGTTTGAAATAGGCAAATGCTATTTTCTAATACAGAATTTAAAAAAAAAAAAAAATCACTCTGAGTTGAAAGGGAGGAGAGCCAGGAAAGGAAATACCTCAGGCAGAGAATTACTACTTCTGTATCAAAGCCAGCAGCTCCTTACTTTAATATTTAACACCCAAGAGAGCTGAGGGGGAGGATGCTGAGAATGGGTGAAATTTTTCAAAGGAACCCAATTTCTAGTGATTTTCCTTGGGTACATTTTTCTAGTGAATATTCAGTTTGATGAGAAATGTGACTTTTGGTCATCAGAAGCCCATTTACATGTTCAAACTGCAAATTGCTGAACAGTTTCAGCTGGAAAGCAAAGTGTGGAGAGTGGCTGGAAGGGGAGGTGACATCAAGCCCTCCCACAAGAATCCAGCACTCGTTGCTGCCGCTTTTCTCACTGCAAATCAGAGTGTTTAACTCTGGGTCAAAGGCAATGTTCAAGGGCTCAGGAGAGGAGAAGGCAAAAGGAGGAAGACAGATTTTGCCGTGTTTAAAAGAGTGATATTGAGAAGACAACAAAGGACGAAGAAATGGGCACAAGCTGCATCAGGGGAGATTCATTTTGGACATAAGAAAAAGCATCTTTGTCATGAGAGCACTGAGGCACTAGAAGAGAAGCCCAGGGAGAGTGAGCAGTCTGTGTCTTCAGAGAGAATCAAAACTCAATAGAGCGAGGCCCTGAACAACTGGAGATGACCTTGAACCCAGACCTGCTTTGATCAGGGCACTGAGCTGCAGCCCTCCAGAGGTCCCTGACAACCCAAATTATTCTCTGTTTCTGTGAAGCTGAGATTGAATGAAATGAGGAAAAAAAGTTCCCTGTTTTCCTGTCATTCCTCTCCCTTCAGCACAGCTGGATGCTGGCATTCCTGTGCTTTGCCATGCTCTTTGCCTTTCATACTTCTGGCCCATACACGGTCCTGATATCCATTTCAGCTGCTTTGCTTAATCAATTAAGCTGGTTTGAAGTTATTTCAGTCCCCAGTGATGCTGTCTGCATCAGTGACAGTGAAATCAATTGCCCTGCAACAAGAAGCACTCTTACTGCCCTGCCAGCACTTATGGGGATGTCTTTTGATGCTGCAGGGACAGGGAAATAAGCGAGACAAGGGCCAGACAAGGTCCAAGGTCTACAAGGGGAAGACAACATGGAGAAGTTATTGGGGGGGTTGAAGCTGCTTGTCAAAGGGACATGGTGCATGAACAGGGATCTGCTCCCTCTCTCTGCTGCCTCATCTTGATGGAAGGTGTGGTGTATCCTGAGGCTGCAAGACTGGATCCACGCTAAGGGAGGCCAATCCTGTTATCCAAACCAGTATCATGACAGCTCCCCTGTACCTGGTAAGGAACTGCAGCCTCGTCTTCTTCTTAGAAAAGAGCAATTTTTTTTTCCTATTTGCAAGTGATGTGCAGGAATGCAAGAGTCACGGCTTAGTTTTGGGGCAGGGAGATGTGGGTTCTTTCTCTTGCTGCCAAACCCTTAGGAATTTTGGAGGTTTTGGGTGGAGAAAACTCTGGAATGGAGCTTGAACGCTGCACTGAAGGCAAAAAAGTGAAATGGTCCATTGCAAATGGTAATAAGAAGGGAAATGCATTTATTGTGCTTGTCACATGTTTAGATACTGTGGGGCTCCAGGCTTGATCCTACCCACAGCCTCCAGTGGGAAAGACCACAGACTGAGTTTGCTTGGCCTGAGGTCACCTCCCATCCCTCTCAGTACCTGGAGAGTTAGGAAAGAGTCAGGACACAGAGTTAAACAAAACACTTGCTGGCATGTGTGCCTTTTTCTGCATTGGCAAAAGCCTCATTTGAGCAGATCCAGAAGACTTTTGTCCCAAATATTTACAATTACGCTACTAAAAGGAACTGTTGGATGTGACCTGGAGGCCTCCTCTCCACCTCTTTGCCTCAGGGAGATTCAAAACAATGCAAGGGAGCTGGGGCTCATGCCAGGCTGGTCTCTGCCTGGGGGAGGGATGTAAGAAAAAGAATAACAGACAGCAGATGTCCTTGATATTATTTAATCCAGCCTGCTCTGGGGGCAGGAGAAGAACTGTAATGAATGGGCCAGCTGAAGGTTCTGCTGGGGAACAGCTTCCTAGAGATCTTGGAAAAGTCTGGGTCGTGGAGTGGCCAACTCAAACCCTGACTTGCTGTGGGTCACTGCATCTGCTTTGACTTCACTGCAACCAGTGAGAAAAGGGGCAATACTGGTCCTTTGTCATTTATTGGAGGAGGGTACATTTCCTCTGGAATCTTTGAGTCCCAGGTGGATCACAGAGAAAACTTTATTCCTGCCCAGTGCTGCTCTTCTGTGCTTTTCAAAAGAAACTGTGCAAAAAATGTTCTTTCTTTTATTTGTAGAGTCTGTCCCAGTAGGACTTCATTGGTGTCTCTCCTCTTAAATTCAGAGACTTTTTCTTGGCTTAAAGGTAGCTCATAATTGACTTACAGCTGCCTCTCCACAGGATATTGCTGTATCGTATTCCCTTTTATGTTGCTGCGTCGTGGAAACATTCCTATGAATTTCGGGGAAAAGGAAGAATGAAAAGGTGAGAGTGGTATAGAAATCTACCTCCATTTGATCCTGAGTCTTTTGATGCTTACCCCAAAGATCAGAAGGGACCAAGCTTTGTCCTGATAGGGTCTGCTGTTAAATAGAGCTGCATGGTGATGACAGGTGATGTAGGGTCTAGATAAATATTGTGCCTAAAATTTTCTTGAGAAGATCACTCTTGCTTTTGCAAATGGTGGTTGTGTCTCCTTGTCTGTTCCTAGAGGACACAGAGAGAAAGATCCTTGTATTCATGGTGTTCCAAGAGCCAGTCTTGAGTGCCCATGCAGAAAGGTGAGCCTGCAGCTTCTCGTGGCACGCATCTCCCTGTGGATTTACTGACCGCTGAACAGTGAAGGAGAAGACAGTTCCAAGACTCCAAACTCATCCTGTAAAAGCAAGAAGCATGCTAACAAACCCTGAGCAGTGAGAAGCCAATGCTAACCATATTGGCTACAGTGACAGGGGCTGGCCAGCTTCATTCGTCAGGTCGGAGCTGCTCTCTGGGGATGGTCAGGGAGGCTGATGGAACCGGGTGATGCAAGCAGGTGGACGGAGCAGGTTTTATGACGTCCTGCAAAAACAGCTGGAGGCCCCAGCACTGACTGGGTTTCTTGGCTTGGCCCTCGATTATACGTCAGGGCTTGCCAGCGATGCTCGGTCTGGTTCAAATCAGATAAGAGCACCTGCCTTCTCCTGCTGCACACCATGAATGCCACACCAAAACTGGCCCCCAAGATAACTCTGCTGCAGCTGAATGCTGTTGGCCTCCATGGAGAATTCGGTCTGGTGTGTTGTGAAGTGTCAGAGCTTGAATTCCCACTGCCACAGCGGCTCACGATGGAGCTGGTGGAGGACGTGTCTTCATCACACTTCACATGATTCCCACTTCCCCTCCATGACTTCAGCTTCCACCCGACTATAAAAGGATTTTTCCTGACATTCTTCTGTGGGCTGATGGAGATTTTCTGGGATATAGGTGCACAGGGACCCCATGGCTGTGGCTGTACCATGCTGCTTGAGCTCCTCCAGACTGGCAGCAGTGCTTGTTTGGGGCTGTTCCCTTGAACGGGCTCCAATGTACCTCTTTAATACACTGGTGGCATGGAAATCTGGTCTGACAAATGCTCATGGTAAAAATCTGGACAGAAATGAAAATGCTGGTGCATCATGGCCCATGAAAGCCTTTTGCTCATGTGATCACAAGCAGGAAGACTGGTGACCTGGGGAAGCAGCCTCCACACAATGACCAGCTGAGCATGGCATGTGCTCCACCAGCCCCCGTGGAACGTTGCCAAGCATCTGATGGTGGTTCAGAACTGCCTGAGTCCTCCAAGCCATTTCTGAGTGGGCACAAAGAGTCCTGCAGCATTTCACAAAAAAGCACAGATGTCCCAGAGCTGTGTCACGAGATGACAGTGAGTACTGCCAGGTTGTGACACGAGAAGCCCTGTGTGTGACATGGCCAGCATTATGATGCTCTTGTCTAAATGCACTGATTCATTCTCGCACTAAATGGAAAAGCTACAGAGAAGCTTCACACCAGCAAACCCCGGTGAATAGGGGGGCCAATTTCCAAGTAAATTGGAATTCCTTGAGGTTTCTGGTCAAAGTGTCATGCTTGTTCAGCCAGGAGGCTGGGGAAGCAAAGGCTATCAGCATTACACAGCAGTATAATTCAAACCCATAACTCCAGGGATTGCAGCTGAATGGTCAGGCAGGGGCTGCTGAAGAGCTGTGATAAGAGACGAGCTGACCCAGAGAGCAGCTCAGCGGGGAGGCTCGTGGCGCTGGGCCTGGCAGGGTGAGTGAGTGCTTGGGAAGCTGGAGTTTTATCTCCTCTGAGATGCCTTGGCCATGTGTACAGGACGTGGCGTGCTGCCAGAGCTGGAGACAGCACTGCCCTGGAGGGAGCAGGGTTTTGTGTGGGCTGAGCCGAAGCTTTGGTGGGTCCGGTGCAGCTCATGGCTGGGCTGGCTGCTCAGGAGCTGCAGACAATGCAGGTGTTGGGGGTCTGGGGGGAGACCTTTAGGGCTGAGAGCAGCCAGGGAAGGTGGGTGCATCAGCTGCATCTCGACTGGTAAATGATGCAGGTCCTGAGCATGGGCTCCCAGAGCAGCACAAAAGTGTCCCTGCTGTCAGATGGCTCTTGGCATGGTCCTATTGGCATTTCCCAGGTGATTCCCTGGCACAGTTTGGGGATTATCCCAGGCTGGAGCCATCCCAAATAGGCGTCAGCATTGTGGCTGTCCTTTAAGAAGGACAAGAACATCTTAGAGGGATAGATGCAAATTGTGCTGGTGCTCCCTATGTCCTCAGAGCTGGAAAAGGGTCTTGTGCCCACTGTGTTGGCTGCTGCAGCCAGGATGGTACCAGGGTGCAGAATGGGGTCTGGTAGCCACAGGACTTCTGGATATCTCTTGTGCACTTGAGTCACTCCACATAATGGCCTCCTAGAGATTCCTCTGCTTGTTTATAGTCACCTCTGAACTCTCCCCGACTTCTGTCAGGTTAACACATGCGCTCCCCAGCCCTGCAGATGCTCAGGAAAATTCAAACTAGGAGGGATCTGCACTGGGAAATAGCAGCTGAACCCTCTGCATCACTGATCTCCTGCAAAATGGGACTTCATTCGAGTGCTTCTGTTTTATCCTGATTTAAATATCCTGACAGTGCTGCAGCCCCGTGGCTCTGGAGAAGCTCCACCATTTGAACGGCACTTTGAAAACATACAAGCTGCGAAATTTCCTGGTGCCATTGGGGTTGCTTGAGAAAAAGCAGTGAAAAACTGCTGCCGGCTACTGTATTACAGCCCAGCAGAGCTGCAGGCAGGCTGGCCTCTCAGTGTTGTCACAGAGCTGAAATTGATGGATAATAGGGCTAACAAAATAAAAGAAGGCTCTTCCTTGCACTGCCTGGGGAACAGGAAACTCTGCATGGCGAGTGCGTGTAGGTGAACAAAGCGTTAAAGCCTGGCAGAGCAGCTGCTGCTGACCTTCTGGTCCCAGCACCGCTAAACAAAGCTCCTGTTACAGCTGAACTTTAGTACCAACTTCTGCTGCTCCAGGGATCCTCGCAAAAGTGCACTCTGAGCCGCAACTAGCACGGGCTGAGCAGTGGGTGAGGCAGAGAAACAGGATTTGCAGGGTGGCGATGCCCACAGAGCCCACGGTGTCCCCCCTCCAGGCTCCCTCCAAGGCCACCCTCTGTTGTAATCAGCAGTGGAGGACTCCTGAAATTGAAGGCTGCTACCAGACGAGGTTTTTGGGAGCCACTGGTCAATATATCCACCATAATCTTTTCAATTTCCAAACAGCCTTTTGGCCTCCACACCATCCTGCAGCGATGTGTTCTGTGGATAGACTATGTGCACGGGGAAAATGTGCTTACTTTGGTGCCTAAAATGTGCTTAATTGCAAATTTTCAGCATGCTCCTGGGTCCTCTGGCATGGGAAATAATGAACAACTGTTTAATATTAATATTGCCCTTCTTATTCATGGTTTTACAACCTCTAATATCATATCCTCAGAGAATTCTTTCCTTTCAGAGGAAGAATTCAAAGCCATTGAGTCTATTCCCACATGGGAGTCTTCCATAACCTAAACTTAGTGCTGCACATCCTCGCTGTCCTCCTCCATTTCTTCCACAGAAAGCAGAATTTGAGGCACTTCTCAGCAGAGGTTTTACAGGTATGGCCCAGGTCTTAGTGGGACATAAAGATGTGAGAAACATTTTCAACCAATAACATTGCTCATCCTGTACTAGGGATGATGACGGAATTACACACCACTGGAAAAAATGCACTTATTTCTTTGTGATAAGGCTTGATAAGAAGGATGAGACAGACTGGACAAAACACATCTGGAGTCTCCATGTGCCCACAAATTGTGAGGAAGAAAAGAATTTGTCCGGTGAAATAATAAATAAGACTCAGCAGACCTAGATGGGTGTGTAGACTGTGACCCAGAATAAAGTGACAGGGCAAAAAACCAACAAGTTTGGGTTGAAAGAGTAATAAACACCTTGATGTTTTCTGCATGCAGCTGAGCTCACCTGTGGTGCCCAGTTTTGACAGTTTGAGCTCAAAATTTGCCCTCATCCAGTTTAGTGATTTTGTGCACGTAGCTCCCAGTGGGGTCAGCCCCAGAGCTCTCCACTGTGGACTTTTTGCTGCTCAGGTCAGGAGCTCCTCTGTCCTTGTCCTTCTTGTCCCCAGACGGTTGCCATTACACGGACAGGAGAGTGAGGGAAGTGGTGGGAAGGTGAGCATTGTTCCCCAAGTCTGCAAGCACCTAGGGATGTATCCTGGCAGGCAGGTGGGTTTGCCAGCAGAGATTTAACTCAGTATTCATTGACAGGAGTGTGTTTGAGGCCAACATTAAAATCAGCTCTTAATTGCTAATATTGTTTCTTTTGTCCTCGGGAAAGCCGGGAGCCTGGAAGGAAAGGAACTTTATTACTTAAGGAGCTGGGAGCTCTTCGGACTTTCTCATTCCCTGCCCAGTGGTAAGCAATATCTCAAAGTAGCCACGGCATGTGTGCATTTTGAGTGTGCAAATTGCCATATTGGACCATTCTGGGCATGGAATTCCTTGTGTTGGTGTGGATGCTGCCTTCAAGAGAGCAATGAGAAACAAGGGATGTGTACACTGCTTCTCCTTCGAGGAGTTCATCCAAGATTTTGGCAAGCAGTGTTTGTGGGCTTATTCCATCTGAGCAGGACAATCCCTGAATCTCCTCAGCATCCAGTCAGGAAAGGCAGTAAAAAGTCACTTTACCATATATCTTTTAAAACCTATGTGATTTGGCTAGGACCAAATCACAGTTGATAGAGATTAGTTTCATCAGAGAACCGCTGCAATATTTGTTACTTGGAGTGGCTCTTCACCTTTCAAATGAAGTCCAAACCCCACATTGATGTGTGTCTCAGGATGGCCTTGAGATGGAGCAGGACCATAGCTTGGAAGTCACTTTGCTTACACCCCAGGTGAGAGACGCACCTTCTGCTTTGCAGGAAGAATTTGTGGTTGAGGCCACGAAGTCATGCAAGGAGATCAGTTTGAGGACCTGGAGGCTGTGGGGCAGCTCCTTTGCCTGCCAGGACACCCACAAATCTCCTTTCCCCTCAGGATGCCTGGCAGTGCAGTGTACCATTGCCAGGGCTGAATCACACCATCCCTGGGGCTTTGCCCCAGTTCCTGGGATTTCACGAATCCTCGCCTTCCCCTTTGAAAACTTGTGAACCTGATGGTTGCTGGGGAAGACTTGAAAGCGTGGTGCAGGCATAATTGGAAAGCTTAAAGCCTCAAAATTTACACTAAAAGCTGTCAGTTCTTGGATTCAGAAACCTGCTACGGGTGGGCGCGGGAGGAGGCAGGCAGCAGCACTGATGCTTTTAGCAGGAATGCTGCCAGCATTAATATTAACAGAGCCACCACGGTCCAGGACTTCATTTGCATTTGCTCTGTGGCAGAACTCATCCCAGAGCAGAGTCTCTCACAGTGCTGCAGAAGTGATGCATGAGACTGCTCTGTCCCAAGAAGCTCCTGATCCAAGCACAAGAGCTCTGACTTGCAGGACTTTCTCCACAACCACTTGACCATGTCCCTCACATTGCAGCTCCCCAACCTCTGCCCTTGCCTTGGTTACTAAAGCTAATGAGTATGGGACTCTTACTTAAGTGGCTGGGATGCAATTAGCCCAGCACCTCACTGAGGGTTTGGTGACCCTGTGGTGGTTGTACCCACTCGCATCCCTTCATGAATTGTTGTGTTAGGAGAAAGGGCACGGTAGCAGAGGCAGAGCAGACATTTAGAGAAGTGCCTGGAGCATGCTGAGCCTTTTCTGCATGCCAGCTGTGTGAGCGGTTTCCTGCCTCCCCTGCTAGATCTGTGTGGAACTGGTGACAGTCTGGTATGCTGGGCTCACGTGTACCTGGGGCACAGTGAGAGTGATTCTGGCGTGTTTGGAGGTCTTGTACATCCTCCCAGGTCAGGAGGATTTGCAGGCTCTGTTGCACCACTGCCAGTATTCGTCAGGAGCTGAAATCATGGTATCAGCGGCAGTGGTGGCCAAGTTTCCAATCTGGTCAATGCTGCAGAAGGCTGCCAGGACTGAGTCCTCACCCAGGATTTCTGGGAATATGCCTGGAAACTGGTTCATCCCTGTTCCAAACCACGCACGTGTTCTGGCAGGAGACCCTGTGCAGTGGTGTGAACCGAAACCTGGGGTCTCCCAGCCTGGGGCATTTCCCCTGTAAAGCTGGTGAGAAGCCTTGCCAGCTTCCCAGGGCCTTCCCAGTAAATAGAAAAATTATTTTGGAGGCTACGAGGGGTAGCCATGTTCAGAGTGTGCCCATGGTTCTCTGTCCTACGCATCAGGTTTGGTTTGGTTTTTTTTTAATCCCCCAAATCAATAGTGTGGTGTAACAGCCTGGACTAAAAGGGAAGAAAACAAACCCAAAAGGCAAACCTCCAACCTCCAGAGTTGCTTTGGACACCATGAATTACCAGCAGACACATGACTAGCAGGAGAGAGGATGGGGAGAGCAGAGGTCCATTAGCAACTCCCTACCCCCAGCATATGGCTAATTAAAATTTCTAATTAAGGCACTGTGGGGGTGAAGAAAGGAAGCTCTTGGCCGAAAGTCCCCCTCCTTTTTCTGTATTTCCTTCGATAGCTTTATAAATTTCCCCCCTAAATTAACTAATTAATATCACCTAATCAGTTAATAGAATTAGCTAATTAGATCGCTTAATGGAATTTCTGAAGAGCAGATTTAGAAGCTCTTAAGGAGACTTTAATCACTTTTTATCTGGGAAGCGGGGCACCAGTGTCTGCATTCATTCAGCAACTTAGAGCGATTGCCAATACCAGCAAAACATTTCTGAAAATCACTAATTTGGCTTCATCCTGCTCCAGAGTCACAGCTGCAGTCACCTAGGATTGAAAGGTCAGGCTGAGCCCGGCTGTTTTGCCCCTCCAAGATGCTGTTTCCTGCACTTGATTGCATCAAAAATCCTCCTTTCTGAAGTGCTCAGTGCAGTATTTAACAGACCCAGAGGTGGGGCAGAGCACTGTGGAGGTAACCGAGCTCCCTGAAGGATCTGGAGTGGTTTGTTAGCCTCTGGCACTTTCCAGGCTTGTTTGCTGGTGGTGTGCTTAAGTGGTGAGTGATAGAAAATCACTCCCTCAGCCACCGCAGCGGCAGCAGCGGTTGTGTTCACTGAGGTCAAAGTTTTCTCCACAGCGGTGTGCAAACACACACACACATACAACACACACAAACACACAAATAGAGCCGACTGATGCCTCACTCAGACCACAGTGAGGAAGAAATGTCTGTGCTGAGCAAAACACGGTGCTGGGTGAGCTTGTGCTGCATGGCTGTGCTGTGGGCATGGATGGTTTGCAACTACCCCCAAAGATGAGGGTCTTCAAGGAACACAGAGCAGCTCTGGCAAGGCTGGCCAGTTCAGGGGGGTGAGAATGTGGCTGGGTTTGCACTGGTATCCAGCTACAGGTGGTCTGGTCGTGCTGGGACATGCAGGTTGCCTGGAGAAGTTGTGGCTGCCCCATCCTTGGAAGTGTTCAAGGCCATTCTGGATGGGGATTTGAGAAACCTGGTCTAGTAGAAGGTGTCCTTGTCCATGGCAGGGGGTTGGAACTGGATGACCTTTAAAGTCCCTTCCAACCCAAACCATTCTGTGATTCTGTGATCGTGTGATCAAGAGCTATTCTGGCTTTGGGCACTGGCCCTTGTTGCTTTTCAGCAGTGAAGACTGGAGCATTTGTCCCTGCTCTTTTGGGGACACCATATAAAAAAGGACACCTTTGTGATCCAAGATCACAGCAGGATGAACTGGGGAAAAATCAGCTAGTCTGGGAGATCCCATTATATTCATGTTCCACACCAAGGGACAGATCCTGAATGATCCACTTTGAGTCTTGCTGGGTTGATGCCTCCCAGCCCACCTAGTGGAGTGCAGTGGTGGGAAGGGAGGCAGGGATCTGGTCTCCACACATCTTTGAAGCAATCTCCACTGTGTGCGCAGCTCCCAGCCCTGATGTTGGCTGGTTTGTTATCAGTGAGGCTGTCAACAGCCACAGCTGAACATGGGATGTGCAGTCCCAGCTGGGTCCAGAAGCCCGCAGTCTGTCTCAGGCACAAGTTCAACCTGGCCATCTGGGAGACATTCAGTTGTGTCCCCTCTGGGCAAACTGTGTCCAGCCTGAAGCAAAAATCAGACTGACACAGCTTTAACAACAAGCTCTGAAGGAAGTTTAATCCATCCCTGGGTTTTGACACCACAACTGAGCTGGATGCAGGAGTCAACAGCTGTGCTGTTCCTGCAGTTGTTGCTCCATGGCTGTGTGATCCTCTGTTCTCACCCTGAGCGTGGTGTGAAGTGGAGAAGGACCCAATGTCAGCTCTCACCGTGAAGGTAACACTCTGCCTGTCTGCCAACACATGATTTAATTGAACAATTATGCTTTGTGTTACTTAGACTCTCCATACAATGTCATGCTCTAGGAGCCCCTAAGAGGTCACTATCTTTTATTCTCCCTCTCCAGTCTTCTTTTATGAGCCTCCCTCTGAAGTGCTGCATCCAGTTCTGGGGTTCCCAATATGGGGATGACATGGAGCTGTTCAAACAGGTCCAGAGGAGGCCACAAAGATGCTCACAGGGCTGGAGCACCTGTGCTTTGGAGACAGGTTGAGAGAGCTGGGGGTGTTCACCTGGAGAAGGGATGGCTCCATGAAGACCTTAGAGGCCCTTCCGGTGTCTAAAGGAGCTACCAGGGAGCTGGAGAGGCACTTGGGACAAGGCATGGAGGGACAGGATGAGGGGGAATGGCTTCAAACTGAAAGGGGGCAGGTTTAGATGAGATACTAGGAAGAAATTCTTTACTCAGAGCGTGATGGGACACTGAAACTGGCTGCCCAGGGAAGTTGTGGGTGCCTGATCTCCGGGAGTGTTCAAGGCCAGGCTGGATGGAGCTTTGAGCAACCTGGTCTAGTGGGAGGTGTCCCTGCCCATGGCAGGGGGCTGGAACTGGACGATCTTTAAAGTCCCTTCTAACCCAAACCATTCTATGACTTTTCAGTGGTTATCAAGGTGAGCTCCTTCTCCTAATCTCAAGGGTGGCAAGGGGTAGCTCAGACAGGTCAGCAACAAGGAGGGAACCTTTCCAGAGCCTGGTTCAGGTTCCTGCTGGGGATCACCATCAGGAAGAGCATGTCTGTATGTTCTGGCTGTGCAGGACCAATGCCAAGTGCCTCCCAGCTGAGCTGTCTAACACAGGGACCTGAGTCTTTCTCTTTAGTCCCTCCAGCACCAACAAAATTGCTTTAATGAAGTTCCCACCAAACCCAAGCCCTCTGAAAGAGCTCACTGTGCTGGGACTAAAGTCAGATATACAACACCATGTTCTCTTAATAAAGAAATCTCAGCAATTTCCCTGGGAATTTACCCCTCTATTTCCCCCCCGACTTGTGGATTTCCTGTGGACAAGCAGAGACCTCTAGGTTTCCTCAGCAACTGGGTTTTTTATTCTGCTGTTAACCTTTTCAAGCCAGCCCAGCCAAGACATCACCTTCAACCCAGCCCAGGCAGTTCTTTTGCTGGAGAGGGAATATGCTGTGCCATGCAGTTGTTCTCCTCTTGGGATGAACATGAATTTGGGAATACCAAGAGCCATTTACAGATGATGAGCCTGGCTTCAACACCTTGACATTTTACTTCAAGTGAAGAAACAATTAGAAGGGTCTTGCAAAGGTGTTCATGGCTCTCCAGAGTAGACATCTGGATTTGTTATTAACATCGTTCTCTGTGGAGATAATTAAGCATTTTACATATGGTGACTTGACTCTTCCTTGGAAGACAGAGACTGAAGCCAGTGAATGGAACCCACATGATGATCCTTCAGAGAGCAGCACAGAGACACTGGAACAACTGAAATGTCAAAGTTCCTCGTCTTTGAGAATCTAGTTACTCACAAACTTCACTTGAAAACACTGAGGAAAACAGTATCCAAGATTCCCTGGTCCCCAAGACCTGGGGATTAGAAGAACAAACCCAACAGGAGGGTAACAAACTTTTATTAGCCCTAATGTTGGCCTGAAGAGTTGCAGTCAATTTCTGGTGGCAGCAACCATTTCCCTGGTGTGGAGACGGGGTGATGGCTGAACATTTGTCCCACTGGATGGCTGCTGGTGAGTTTCCTGGCAGGCAGGCAGGCTCAGGTTTGTCCCTGGGCGCTTGCAGCAGCAGGGGCTGAGTGTGCAGGTGCCTCTGCTGCAGCTGCCTTGGTAACAGGGAGATGATGAGGACCATATGGCACCAAAACAGCATCAGAACAGGAGCAGCTCTTAACCCTTTGGGGAGCATCTTCTTCCAGGCTGAGGAGCAAGGGCAGATTTAAATGTCTGATTGATCTGGGGCCCACCAGTGCAGCATCTTGGCTTTCACAGGGGTCCCCTGCAGATGCCCAGAGAAGAGAGGAGAAATAAAGGAATTCCGAAGTGGCTCTTTTACCTCCCTGATGTCTGGCTCTGGGTGGATTTGTACCTTTCTTATCCACAGAGTTGTGTCTGCAGCTTTGTCTTTCATGTCTCTTGATAGATTTTGAGGAATGTGTCTAGTTTGTAAAATCTCTCCAGCCTCATGCAGCAGCTCGTGCCCCCTGGCATATGAGTTCATGAAAACAATAGGAATATCATTCCTTCTCTCTCTCCATGGAGATTTCTTAGCCTGCTAGGTAGACTTTTGTTCTACTCTCTTGGTAATGGCAAAATTTGTTTCACTAAGAGTACCAAAATCCTGCTGGGAAATTAAATTCAAACAGTAAAATAGGCCAAAAATGCTTAAGGACTGCTGGATTAGCCCCATCTAGATGAAAAGAGCTGGAAACAAAACTGGAAAGAAAGCTGAAAAATAGGAAAAATATATATAATATTTCCATTGGACACTTAAAGGCTTTAGCAGTTATGTCGTATGGAGTCTTTCTGAGACACTGTCTTTAGCACCAATAACTGAAGGATTATTTGGAAGAACTTGCCTAATTCCTTTTTGAGGAATTCCTTTTTCCCTTGAGTCCCTCCAGCATCCACAGCATCCTGCAGCAAGGAGCTCCAGAGCCCAACTGAGCGTGGGTTAATGAACCCCATCCTTGTGTTTGTTTAAGACATCTGCCCGTTTTACTTGTTGGTCTCTAATTCCTCTACTGGTGGAGACCACGGACACCTGGTCCTTGTTTATCTTCTTTGAGTCACTGATGAGCTTTCAGACATTGCATCCCTGTGATTTCCCCAGTGACTTTCAGAGACAGACAAGTCCTAGATTATTGGATCACTGCTCACTGTGTTGTACAAGGGATGTTCCATAACTCTGCTTTATTTGTCCATTCCAGATGTTTCATATTCAGAAAAATATTTCTCACAGCAAATTTCATGTAAACTTCTGAAAAACACAGTAGGATGTGATCATTCTGGAGGGATGGAGAATGATGTGAGAGCAGTGGTACAGGGAATGCAATAGGAGCATGGATAGACGTTTTAATTAAAATAATTAAATAATGTCTCATATTTGTACAGGCTTGCTAAGAAAGAAGAAAAAAAAAAGGAATTTTTTCTTATTTAAAAGTGCCTTGAAACAGAATACCCCAAGCAGGGTCTGGTTCCTGGCTGAAATCTTGCTCAGGGATTGTATTCTGACCCAGCATAAAATGGTTAACACTGGAAAGCTAAAATATTCCTTTCCTAGACATTCCTCCAATGTGTCCATTTTCACAGGATCTGACTCCTGCACTCCTTGAACATGGGAACATTTTCTGGTTTCCCAAACTGCAGGCTTGTATTAACTTTCCCCTAGTCAGGTCACTAGCAAAGCTGTGTAAACAAATGACCTGTAGCCATAATCTTCTTCAATTCCCCCTATTGATTTCACTCTGCTGTTTGCATGCCAGATATTAGCAAAGCTTTCTTCAGGAAAAAAAGCTTTCTTCAAAAAAAAAAAAAAAAAAAAAAAACAAAAAAAAAAAAAAAAAAACCATGGGGAAAATTTGGAATGCCTCTCAGACAGGCTGAGTCAGGGCAGGCTGGGAAGAGCCTGCTGATGTGTCCTGATCCTTGGCTGGGGTGGAGCAAGTGTGCTGGCTTGGGTTGGGAGAGAGTTAATTTTTTTTGTGGTCACGTGTTTTGGATTTGTGATGAAAACTGTGTCGATAACACACCAGTGTTCTCCTGATTGCTGAGCAGGGCTCTCACAGCCTCGAGGCCTTTTCTGCTCCTTGACTGCCCCACTGGGGGTGCACAAGGTGTTGGGAGGGGACATGGACGGCACAGGTGACACCAGCTGACCCAAGGGGTGTTCCAGACCCTGCAGTGCCATGCTCAGCGTGTAAATGTGGGGAAAGAGGAGAAAAGGAGGATATTCAGGGTTATGGCATTTGTCTTCCCGAGTTCCATGGTGGAGCCCCGCTTTCCAGGGATTGGCTGAACACCTGCTTGCCAGCGGGAAGTAGTGAATTCATTCCTTATTCTGCTTTTGCTTTACCTATTAAACTGTCTTTATCTCAACCCATGAGTTTTGTCACTTTTACTCTTCTGATTCTCTCCTCCATCCCATTGGGAGGGAGGGAATGGCTGTATGGAGCTAAGCTGCTGGCCAGGGTTAAACCACAGCACAGATATGGTTAATAAAAATCCTTCAGGGAATATTACCCGTTATAGCTGATGATATTTCACTTTTGAAAGTGTACATTTTGCAGTATCAAGGGGTCAACAGTTATGTGGTCCAGTCCTCTGGTGCATTTTGAAAGCCACTGATGCCATGACTCCAAAGAGCAGGGCTATTTTGAGGTGGCTTCTCCAGAGACTGGTCTTGCTCCACCTGTGTTTAAAGCTTTGTACAGGTCATTTTGCAGTGATATAGAACATACAGGGGTGAGGAACACTTTATGGCGTTACAGATGACACAGAAATTTGCAGGCTAGAGAATGAGGAAGATACAGGTTACTCAGAGATATGGATTGTGTACTTAACTGGTCATGGTTCAGCAGGATGCTTTTAGTCCAGCTAAATTGAAGGGAATCCCTCCGGGAGCAGAGAATGCAAAGCTGTGCTTACAGGAGAGCCAGCTCTGTGTTTGAAAGCAGTGTCTTGAGGAACGGCTTCAGAGTCATCGTGATAACCTCTCAAGATGAGCTCTCACCGTGGTAATTCCATGGGGAAGGAAAAAGAAAAAGGGATAATCTTCAGAGCAGCTAAAAAGGTAGGTAATAACAGCTGGGACAGGGAAAATGCCATCTTGGGAGAAAGCTGTACTGAGTCCAGATATGCTGGGAAGGCAATCATGAAGAAGAGTTCAGAGAGACACCCAGAGATGGATGATCATATCTGAAAATCAAACAAATTCAGCCCCAAACTAGACCTTGGCTCCTTAAGGCTGGAGACAACAGATCATTGGGCTGTCTGGAGAAAGGTGGTGGACTGAGCTCTCTCCAGCTGTAGCTCATCTTTGAGGAGACATTTAAGGATGGAGCTGGAGCAGTGGTGGCCTCCTGGACCAGTGAGGCTCTGGTTGTCATCCCCCATTTTCCTTAGTTCTTTTCACATCTGGCTCCTTTCTGGACCACAGTAAGATAAACCTGATGAGCTTCAGGCCATCCTGAAAGTCCCAGGAAGGACTCCTATACAAGAGTCTTTGGGTTTCTTAAGGACAAACCACAGAATCACAGAATAATTAAGGTTGGAAAAGACCGCTAAGAGCATCGAGTCCAGCTGTTACCCCGGTGTTGCCATGTTCACTGCTAAACTCTGTCCCCAGGTGTCATATCCGTGTGCCTTTTGAACACTTCCAGGAAAGGTGATTCCACCAGTTCAATGGGCAGCCTGTTCCAATGCCTGAACGCTCTTTCAGTGAAAAAGAAATTTCCTAATATGCAATATAAACCTCTCTTGGTGCAACTTCAGGCCAATTCTCCTGGTCCTGTCACATGTTACATGGGGAAGAGCCTGAACCCCACCTGGCTGCCCCCTCCTGTCAGGGAGTTGTAGAGAGTGAGAAGGTCAACCCTTAGACTCTTTTTCTCCAGGCTGAGCCCCGCCACCTCCCTCAGCTGCTCCTTGCCAGCCTGGTGCTCCAGACCCTTCCCCAGCTCGTTGCCCTTCTCTGGACTCGCTCCAGCCCCTCAGTGTCCTTCTTGTCATGAGGGGCCCAAAACCAAACACAGCACTCGAGCTGTGGCCTCACCAGTGCTGAGTACAGGGGAAGAATCAATTCCCTGCTGGCCACGTTATTTCTGATACAAGCCAGGATGTCATTTGCCTTCTTGGCTGCCTGGGCACAGCTGGCTCATGCCCAGCTGGCTCTTCACCAGCCCCAGGT
Organism: Dasyornis broadbenti; assembly: GCA_013397935.1. Classification (NCBI taxonomy): domain Eukaryota; kingdom Metazoa; phylum Chordata; class Aves; order Passeriformes; family Dasyornithidae; genus Dasyornis; species Dasyornis broadbenti. The sequence goes on from VZRN01000827.1 coordinate 2,323,124, forward strand.
CCTTTTCCACCAGGCAGCTTCCCAGCCACCCTGCCCAGTTCAGGACTTGCTGGGCTGTGATGCAGGAGGCCACTTAGATGAGGCAATACCACCTTACACCAGAGATTCCTGCTCCATGCATGGGTACAGGGATGTAGGCACTCATGCGCAGGTGAGTGTGCAGCCACATCCCCAGGATGTTCATCACTGCCAGTGACGTCCAGAGCAGCACCCTGACTCCTCCATTCACTCAGTCAGGGATTTTTCTTTCCCCCTGTTCGTTTGCCCTTCAAATTCTTTGAAGCACCCAATTTATGCAAGAGGGAGCTGGTTTTCCTTTTGCCTCCCCCGCAAAACAAAAGGAGAAAGACACAGAGAGAGAGAGAGGGAGAGAGAGAGAGGGTTGTATACACAAAGAAAAAGCTCCAGAAGAACAACCTTACAGCTGACAGCTCAGCCAGGGCCTCCCCCGGGGACAGGAGTGCATTATATTAACTGTGATACACCGAGGAGCTCTGCGCATACATCACTTTCCAAAATGTTTTTAAAAGTTCATTAACTTCCAGTGGAAAGTTGTGGCTGCATCAGTTGCCTCCGAGCCATTTTCGCCGACTCTTGGCCCTGGCTGGGGAATACTTTGTTGATTTAGATGGGTCTATTAGAAAGTGTAAGTCTGCTGGGATATATAAAAGGCAAAGCTTCACTCTCCTGAACATTTCCTTAGTGCAGCACTTTAAAAATTGCACGGGAAGCAGGCTTTGAATGCCTTGCTGCTTTTTAACGGCTGGACTTTCAGCTTGGATGTTTCAGCTTGGTTAGTAACCTGTAAATGACACCAATAAAAGGAATTTGAATGGGGAGGGAAAAGATGAGATTCATCCAGCATTTCTGTGTTTTCTGGGAATTTGTTTCTAACCAGTAATAAAAACACCTGGCACCCAGTGAGGTCCATGTGTTGGAAAATTAGTTGTGATCTACCTTCCCAAGGGAAAAGTTGTGGGGTTTGGTTTTGTTTTTTTTTGGGGCGGGGGAATGGAGGATGAAGGATCTTGTCTATAACATCAGAGCAGAGAGAACAGTGGGGTGAAATATTATCAGAGTTGTCTCCATTGTTTTTTGGAGGTGGTCTCCCAAAATCGATACCTCTCCCTCAAGAAATAATTACATTTTCTGGTTTTGTTCCTATCTCTTTCATGAGCTCAGCTTCCACAATTTCCTCAGATACTGCCTTTCCCCTTATTTTTAATCCTCTTTTCCTCCAATTGAACTGATGCAAAATTAGAAAAAGAAGGGGATTAAAAAAAATAAAAGGAGATCTAAAACTGCAATCTTCATTTAAAAGCGAGAAAAATACCAACTGTTTGCTAAATATATTTAATGCATTTATCCTTTTCTTTTTTTTCCTTCCTTCTCAATCAGACCAGATTTTTGTCAGTGGCCAAAGGGAAACTGCTGTGTGTGTCTGGCTCTGACATGCGCTGTACTCCATTAAGCCTAATACATATTTATTTAAAATATTAATCCAGATGAATGAGCGCTGCCTGGCTGATAAGCGTGTTCAGAAGAGACTTTTGTGCACATTGTCTTCTGTTGCTCACAGAGCTTCATTCGGGGGCCTTGTTGGAAGGAGAAATATACTGGAGAGTAAGGGTTTGCTTCCTAGCCTATAGGAATTTTTTAATTACTGTTTTGACAGAGAACAAGTTTAACTGGCTCTTCAGCCACAGGCTTTAAGGTCATTGCTATCACAGACCATAAAGAAGATACAAAAAAGAGGTAATAAAGTATATGGGCTGTGTATGTCTGGCAATTTAACATTATTCTTGTAACCCTGTGAGTCACCTGTGACTAATTTAAAAATGCTGATGCACTTAGATGAAAGCCACAGTAAACCACCTAAATCAGAGTCTGAGAGCAGTAAACACTGGGGGTGGGGAGGAGGATGGAGGCGAGGAGGGGATCTGAGCTTTTATCTGAAAAGATGCAGTCAAGATGTGCCCTGGTCACAGATGCCTGCTTTGCACAAGCACCCAACGTGCTGTTCACCCCCTGCATCCTGTGTGGTGCCCGAGTGCTTTCCCACCAGAGCAGGAGCTCTGGTCAAAATCCAGAAGAGGTCAAATCCAGAGGGTTTTGGGTAGGCATTGGCTCCCAGGGGTGAAGTTCCGGTGGGTGCCGGTGCTGGGCTCCCACTGAATGGGCTGCGGGGGTTACTCGGTGTCTGGTCCCAGCAGCTCTTCAGCTGCTAGATTAAAGATATTTTATCTCAAATAAAGGGAGGGCAGAGCTTCTGAACTGCTGCTTCTGCTGCCCTGTGGCCAAGAGACCCTATCTGTGTCAAATCTGGAGTATTTCTCTTTCAATTTGTTTTTCCTCTCCATCCTTTGCCAGCAGCTGCTTGTTTGTTTTTCAGCTGCCGGTATCATGAGGCTGGAGGAAGGCTTTTTAGTAGTTAAAAAATGTTTTCAGGCAGGTACCAGAGCAGACAGGCATCAGATTTGGGGTGCTGGCTGCAGAGTTGAGCATGTGCCCTCCATGGCCCTTTGCCCCGTGGGGACTGAGCTCTCAGCAAGGTTTCAGATTCATTTTGTCCTGGTGAAAGCAGCTCAGCCCCAAAATTCCGCTTGTCCCCCTGCCCCAGACATGCATTCTGAATCCTTGCCTTGCAGGAACCAATGCACAGATCGCCCTGGGGTGAGTGGGTTCAGGGAGATGAACCAGTGGGAAACTATTTGCTTGTTTGGGATGTTTTCTGCTGCCTTGGCTCTCCAAACCAGCTGCCTGAAGAGGGACAGGTATTCCAGGGAGAGGATGGGATGCCCAGGCAGAACTGGGATGGAGGCTGGGATTCCCAGTGATTCCTGCTGAGTTAAAGATTCAGGAAATATCCCACATCTGGAGAGAGCTCTTCTTTCTCCATCTCCCCTACCCCATGTGGGGATGCAATGAGACTTTTCACATGCTGGTACTGAGCATTTTGTTTCCATGCACAACAGCACCAGAGGAGCATTTTTTATGTAATACCTCAGTTATTTTCTGTGCACAAAGCCAGGATTTCCACAGTAACTATAACATGGAGACAAAGATTATCCCTATTACCGTTGTTTTGGGTTGTGAATTAGTACTGGCTCTGAGAAACCCAATTTTTGAGCTCTGTTTGGGGGAAGTGAGGTGAATTCCTGATGTGGAAAGCAGGCAGGAGAGCAGATACATAATCACAGGGGCTGGGGACACTTGAAGGAAACAGCAATGGTCGATAGATATTGATCCCCCTCTTTGATGTGTTCAGCAGCTGCAGGCTGGGGGGAAAAAAAGCCTTTTGTTCCTCCTGGGAAGGTGCAGGAGGTGGGTTATGCTCGCTGGCCCCTGGAGCAGATGGGCCAGAGCTTTTTTTGTGTGCTCTGTGGCACAGAGAAAGCTGGGCTCTGGTGGGAAGGAAGGGATGCTCCCATGCTGAACAGCCCCCAAGCCAGGTTTTCTGTTGAAATCTCTTCCGAGCAACCCGAGGAAGCATTACTCAGGTCTCCTGTGGGACTGCACAGCCCCGTGGGGCATGTGCCACTTGATTTTGGAAGCCAAGTCATTCCAACTGGTGGTAATGGGGAAGATCTGCCATGATCTGCTCTGCTCTGCTGGTAAATCTGCTCCAGGCTTCAGAGTGGTTCTACTCCACCTCGTGCAGGACCCAGGGCTTTGGGGAGTTCCTGCAGGAGGCAGCTGCAAGAAGAGAAAGACACGATGGACTGCAGGGGAACAGAGATCCACAAAGGATGCTGGAGGATGATCAATCAGGGCTATCCAGAAGAACCCTCAGAGCAGGGAAGAGGGGAATGGATCTCTGTGAGAGGCCGGGCAGGTCCTCCTGCTCTCAGGAGACAAGGTGATCACCTGAGCAAAACATCCTCCCTTTTTCACTCCTCCCTTGGTGCAGCCACCAGAGCCATCCTGCCTTCTCTGGGCTGGGAATCTGGACGTGCCAGTTTTCCTCCTGTCTCTGACCTGGCCCGTGGTGTGATTTAGGTTGAGTCACTCCACCTCTCCCTGCTTCCCTTTCCCCTCAGTGCTTTGTCTTGTCAGATGAGCCATGAGCTCTCTGCTGTCAGTGCTGCATCTCGTGTGTTTGTTCACATGTGGCACGACGAGACACCAAAGCCCACCACTGACCTCCAGCCCTCACTCAAATGCAGATAATGATGATTCATTTCAGGCAGTTTTTGCAAGAAAGGCCTTGATATTCAACACTCAAATTTTTCACTTCCCTTGGAATGCGATTTCTTCCCCCCAAAATGTTGCAACATTGGCTTCACTATGACACAGAGTGAAAAAGGTGAGTTGGGAACAAGCTTTACCTGAGTGTCTTCTCTGAATAATGAAGCCTGACATATGGTGACAGGGTCTTGGGGAAAGATTTCAACATTTTTGACATAAATGATAACATTTTCAGCTAAACCCTCAACATGTACAAATAGTGATTTGAAAGGGAGGAGAGGAAAAAAAGAACAAACTGTTTGCTTAGACTTGGTGAAAAATAGGAGAATATCACTGAAAGCCTTGGTTTTGAGTCAAAAGTTATGTTTTGACAGAATCCTATATTTCATGAAGAAAAACCTCTTAATTGCAAGACATCGATTGAGCGACTCTGTTGCTCCCAGAATCTCAAAAAGACACACAGTGCTGCACAAAACCAGGGAGACAGACAGAACCTGTTCCAAGCAGCTTCCTAACATGCAGGCTCTAATCTCTCACTTTTGATTTCTTCACTTTGTAACGTATATTTTGAGAAATGGAGGCAAAGCCCGGGAGCAAAATTGCCCAGTGTGTGACTTTCTGACATATAATCAATTGTCTGCTCACTGACTACGGTCTGGCTGTGTTAATATGCCCGTGAAGTCCTTCAATTTATCAGGCAGGGCAGAAGCATCTCTGAACCTAGAGCTGGCTGGCAGTAATAGAGGGGGAGCAAAGTACCCAAATACAGCCACTCTTCCCTGAAGTAACTTATCATTCAGTCTATATTCATGGATTAGCCTGTGCTGGGGTTTTCAGCCTCTGCCAAGCTTGCAAACTGTGCACTGGTTTTCACTCAGGATGTGCGAACAACAGTTTGGGTTGGGAAAATGTTAAGCAGAATATAGTAATAAGGTGCTTCTTGATAGGATCTTTTGAAAAAAGAAGTTTTGGAAGAAAAATCTTTTATGGGTCAAATATGTTCATTTTTGGGGGGACTTGTGATTGCCTGAATCACAAAAAAAATTAAATCATCTTATCCTGTGGGCAACTGTGACACAGGCATCATCCAAGGAAAACTATGTGGGAATCCTTCTTTATATGATTAAACCACATCAGATATGCAGACCTGCAGACCTGCCAGGAGAAACCTTCTTAGGGCATAAACGTGGACTTGATTGAGGCTTGGCCTTTCAAAATATTTGCATTTTGGGTGCTTGGCACCCACACGGGAAGCAGGCAAGGAGCTGAGACACCATGTGACTGTGGCAAGAGTCACAGCCAGGGTGTCCCAAGACACAAACTTACCCCGGTTTCTTTTCATCTTGCTTCCAAATCCACAGCGAGCCACAGAAAGGATGTGTTTGCCCTTTGCAAACATCCAAGCTTTCCCCCCTGCTCTGCCCTTTAGCAATGGCAGTCAGAGCATTTCTCTGCTGAGACCTTTATTCCTTGTTCCTTTGTTTTCTCCTCTGCTCCCTCTTTATTGGTGTGCTTCAAGGAGTTCAGCTGGAGAGGGAGTTTCATCAGTGGAGGTGAGCTGAGCACCCCTCATCCATGCAAACTTTCCCGGGCAACAACCCCCAGTGCAGCAGGAGCTTGGACTAGATTAAAGAAAAATATAATAGGGATTCTTAATTTCCCTGTGTGGAGCTGGGAGATGAAGAGCCACCACGAGAGAAGTTTGCCAGGGGCAGTGAGTAGATGAGAATGTCAAGCCCGGTGAGAAACTACTGAGAAGTACTGGAGCAGCATTTTTATTCGGAAGGAGTTCTCATCTCAGCACTCGCTGCTCGGGGCGCCAAGCTGGAGTACAAAATGAGATCCCTGGGGTCCTACCAACAGGACAACATCTAAAGAGCCTGCTCAGCTGCAATCACACGGCTGTTGTCAATCCCAATCTGCCCACGTTCTCCACGTGAGGGGAATGAAACATGAGCTTGGAGGCTCTGCTGCCACCTACCCTGTGCAGGCTGCAAGGTGGGACAAGTGTTTCTTGGGGTGATGTCAGGTGTTTCTTGGAGCTGCTGCTGATGTGACCCTCTTCCTGCTCAGTTTGCTGTGCTGTCCATCACCTTTTGTTGGCTACAGCAAGTACATTGTGCTCTGTCGCCTAAGCCTGGAGTTTGTATCACTTGGCTTTTCACAGCACCTCTAGTCCTGATGGGAAATCATTTTCAAAAGCACTGACATAATTCAAGTCATAAATGCCATCTTCCAGCAGGACTTAGGATCCTGCACACCATTTCAGGAGGAATTCAAAGGGAATTAAATCAGGGCCCTGCACAGAGAGGGTGGTTATCCCCTCAGTCCCTGCCTGCAGGGATTCCTGTGGTTAATCCAGACCTTCACAGTGAACAATCCAACAAGAGTCAGACAATGCAGGTAGTACCAGCATCTGTGTTTTGAGATTTAGAATAGGACAAAAGCCGATGTTACAGTATTTCCATTATATTTTTTTGCACAAAGAGCATCTTCTTGCTCAAGGTACCAGAGATTCACTTCCTAGTGTATATCCCAGAAGCATCCCCAGTTAGCCAAGCTCAAAGGAGAACAGAGGAGTAATGTCAGACAGTTTTGACATGGCTTTTTAACTCAGTTTCTTCTAATTGTTCAGTGAAAAAAAATTAGTTTTCAAAGCAGAAAAAAGATGTATTTTTAGTGTTCTCTGTTATGTATCTATGAATGTATGTGCTTGCTGGTTTCAACCAAATTTGGCAGGACAAGATGTGTCCCAGAGTATCCTACATTTTCTGAGGAAAAAGAAGGGTAAACTAAGGGACCCACGAGGGTTAAACTCCTAATACATGCCCCAAAGTGCGGATAAGGCTCACCTTTTCAAATACCCATCTTTCAAACCAACCTCCCTCTCCTACACCAAAATCCTGGGACACAGATGCAAAGGAAGCCAGGTTTCCTCAATTTCAGCTTCCTGCCAAACGTTCAGGGAGTGTCTGGCTAACAGTTGGGGTTTCAGAAGCTAAAAATGAGCTGGAGGCTCAAACCCCTGTTGCACATCAAAATGCCGGAGTGCTTTGGCTTTGCTGGGTCCTTCTCCCTGCAGTGGTTAACTTGAATTAGCTCGTTCGAGAATGATGCCTTTTATCTGGCTGTCACATGCATGTACAGAGTGAACAACAGCAAGGAGAATAGCACAAGAATAAAGGCCTTTGATGGGGATTTATGGAGGTCACGTGTCTTAATTTTGCAGGGGTGGAAGTGTGCACAGAGGGCCTGTGGAATGTGTGCTTGGCAGGCACCTGGGAGTCTGGAGACCTGGAGGAAATGGAGAAACTAAGGGGAGATGGGGCAGAGGCAAAACAGACCCAGATGAACTTTTACTGAGTGGTTTTTCCCTTTTAGGACCAGAAGATCCAAAGGTCTCTCCCAAAAACAGCAAACAAGTCAAGAGCTGGAAGTGCCTGGGCAAGCCCAAATTGTCCCATTCCTACCAAAATTTGGTGTTATGGGTGCATTGGGGAGACATTTCAGGTGCTTCACCTCTGGCTGGTTACCAAGTACTTGGTCGACACAAAGCCGACAAGATCTTTTGGAAAAGGTGAGACCAGCGCCGTCAGCACTGGGGGGTTCCCAGAGGGCAGAGTGACCCCAGTGAGCACAGACCTGCTGCACCCATTGCACCCATCAGGAGGGGCCTCAAAGCCAACCAAGATCAGCATTTCTCTGCAAAACCCAGTCCTGTGGGGGCTGCTCAGCGCAGTTGGTGCCAACAGTGAGAACCACAGGAGGTGACCCCAGTGATAAGCAACCCTTGGACCCCAGTGCTGAGCAGATCTGGGATCTCTTCTTCAAGGTGGTGGGGCTGGAGGTGGGACCAGCCAACACTTCTTCAAGGCCTGGAAACAGTGTCCAAGTGCACTTGAGGATTTAGAGACAGACAGAGGGTGGGTGCAGTGGAAGAAGGGATGCATTCAGTGGAGAATATGTCCAGGTTCTGTATTCCTGCAGTGGAGGAGAGGCTGCAGCCAAATCCTGCTGCTGTCCCCTTTGCTTTATTGGTCCTGTCAGCAGGTTTGTGCTGTGCTGGCTGCTATTTTCCCTCTCTCTTCAGAAAGCTCCAGCCCCAGGGGGAGAAAGTGCACCACTGAATTTTTCAGGGCAGGGACTGGAACTGGCCCAGTTGGTTACTTTAAGGAGAGGCTGATGGTCTGATCCTTGCCAGTAACATGTACCTGCAGAGCCAAACTCCTTTGGTTCATAGCAGGCAGCTCCTTGATCGGTCCTGAAACTCTCTTGCACCGGCTGATGGGCAAAGAATTCCCTTCCTCTCCCTCCCAGCCTCTCTCCCTTGGCCCAGCTCCTTGCTTGGCCCCCTGATGAGGTGATAGAGGTATTTCCTCCAGGTCAGTCCCATCAAGTCTGCAAAAGCTACAACAAATATCATCTCCTTCTGTCATGGGAGGAAAGTGTTGGCAGGGAGTGACAGAAAAAAGACATGTGAAAGACCATGGGGCAGGCACTGGGTAACAGAGAGATTTTGGGACTCTGTCCTTGCACGCTGTCCTTCCCCTCCCTGTGTCTTGTTCTTCTTTATCTCCACACTGGGTTGTGCCCCTTCCCAGCCCTGCAGGATGAGGCACAACAATGATTTTCCTCTTCTCTCCCAGAAAAGGACTGTGGTGCACACGTATCCTCACAGCAAAGAGGGGCCCTATTGAGTGCTGCTTGGCTCCAGCCTTAAAGCAATTTAGCAATCTGCCATCTTAAACTGTCTAATGACAGCTCTTCAAGCAATTGGAAGATTGCAGCCTTCAGTAAACTCTCCAGCTGAGTGAGAGCCGGTTTGTGCCTCTTCCACTCTCTCTTGGCACTCGCAGTGGGAGTCAGACTGCTCTCCATGCACTTGGCATGGCATTGATCCAAGGCAGGATTCTAAGGATGGGTTGAAGAGTGGCCAGGGTTAAGTCTATACTTTTAAATAAAATGGGTTAGGTAAAATAAATAAATACAATGGCTTGCTTGCAGGCACAAACAGCAGCTGGCAGAGCTGACAGGTCCATACATGACTCTCCTCCTTTCCAGGGCAGGATGGCTGTATCCAAACCACCCACCAAGGACGTGTCCCTGGGTCAAGCACCAGCCTGAACCTGGGCTTGTGCCAAGAGTTCAGTGGGCAGAGCCTGGCCAGGTCTGTGCTCCTAATGGCCTGGCTGACAGCAGGACTTGTGGGGATATGCCTCAGCTGAGAGAGTTTGATGACATTTGGGTAGGCCCTCAATGGTTATTGTGTTTGTAGCCTTGTCTCCCCGTGGCTGTACTGGAGCCGTGTGTGGATGGTTAGCACATGCTCATGTTTGCTGTGCAGCACCTTTAGAGGCTCCAGTGGGATGCCAGGGAGATGGAAAACTGCAGCAGGGATCTATCCAGTCCCATCATGGTTTTGCCATCAAACTACCACTTGGGCAGAACTGGAAAAACTGGGAAGTAAAAGATCACAGGTACTCCATGATACAAGTGGGAAATGAGGCCTGGAGGGACCCAGGAACTCCTGGAAATGCTGAGGAGAGTGACCATAAGGAGCTGTGCTGTTGTTTTTCTAATAGCTGGGTGCTGGCTGAGGAGAGATGGGGCAGGCGGGGCTGGGGTTCTCTCAGATCTAATGAAGCTGTCAGGGAAGCAGCAATCAGAGTACACTCGCTTCCCAAAAGTAGGCTAAATCTGGCTGAAGAGATTACACTTTTTGACACATTCAAACCTGCCTGGGAAGCTGACAGCATTCTTGCCTGAGGAAAGAAAAAATGAATAAAAGACATCATGTATTACATGTAAGGCCAGGGCAGTATGGAGGTTATCGGAAGAAAGGCTGTGTGAAGGTGATGCTTCCCTCTCCAACCACGAGGAAGGCTCCAGCTTGTCCACTACACTCTGCCTCATTGCAGGCTTGGGCAGACCCCAATGGATCCCCTTCCTGCACCACCTTGGACATGCAGAAATTCATCCTCACTGTGGGCACTGGAAGCAAATTTCCAGGTCCCCATGGATGTCCTTTTGTTCCCGCAGCTGGAAGTGTAGGAAGGCTCATACCATGGCAAGGAAGAGCTACAGTCAGAGTGGATGTGAGCAGGGTGTGGTGTGTCTGTGCTGGCAGCTGGCTTGGCTGAAGACAAGGGTGATAAACTCAGCAGAGCTCCATACAAGGGGAGCGGAGAGGGAATAGCATCATGGATGTGACTGGCAATGGCTTGGCATACTTACAGAATCCAGACAATGTACTTTGGCCAAATCCCTGGACAGGTGTGCATCGGGACTGGTTTCTCATTCATGGAGGTAGAAGACTTTCACAGATCCACTTTCACCTTGATTCTCCAGCTGCAACTCATCCCTGGTACAACCGGTGGGAATGTCATCCTCCCGAAGCACCCAGGAGGACACAGCAGTGTATGTCAGGGCTGTGATGGGGAGGGGTTTGGTAGATAAAGCCATCATGGGGGGCTCTCTGCCTGCTGTCACGATATTGAGGGGCTGCTGTGCCAGAGGATGGCTGTGACTGCAGCTGCTCCAAGGCAGACGTGCTCAGTCGGCTGAGGGACATCACTGGGGGACCCCAGCATCGCTTGCTGACAGCACACACCCCCTCCACAAGGGGCATGGCAGCCAGAGTCAAAGCCTGAACCCACGGAGAGTTTTTGCCTCCACCTCTTCCCACTGTGTCTAAGACTCCACAAGGCAAACCACAGAATTCCCAAACTGATGCTGGAGCCAAACAACCCTGCAGTTCGTGAAGAGATTTGATTGCACAGCCCTACTCGAGTGTTATCACCCCAGCCAGCTCCAGGGATGAGCAGAAAGTGGAGCTGGGCTGAGGCCAACAAGACCAGCAATGGGCTGAATGTGCATCTCTGCATCCCTCAGAGCTCTGGCTTTCATCTGTATTTCTTTACAGCTTATCATGTTTGCACTAGGGCTCCGCAGATAACAATCTATTAACAGTAAAGTGAATTAGATCACTGCCTGGTTATTTCCCTCAGCTGAGGCCAAACTGCTCTTGCCCATTCAGGAAATTTGTGTTACTTTATTCTCTCTGAGCACGAAAGCATGTCACTCTAATTACCTCCCGTCTCATTCAGCCCGAGCAGCTCCGAAACACTTGCGAGACAGGAGAGCTATAACCTCATTAGAGCATGTTATCGTAAGAGATCAGACACTGGCAGGGGTTTGTTGTGACGAGCCGTTCACAGATGTTTTCTTTTGAAAGTACAAAAGGGGAAGAGGAATCTGAAGCCGGTGATGGGGAGCCTTGAAATAACCCCTCCGGTAGCAAAGGACCGCAAGCAAGTGCACGGGGTCACATCCTGCTCTTGGCTCAGCCTGCAAGGCAGCTCGGAGGGGACTCTGGGGTTGTAGCAGGCAGCTGAACACCGTGGAACGGTCTATTCCTCCCCACATCTCAGAATTAGGAGAACATTTATCGAACATGCAGGTAAAAGCGTGCCAAAGCAAGCAGACCTTTCTGGCAGCAGATGCAGTCAGGTGAGCAGCAGTCGGGGTGGATTTGTGGTGTGGTGGAGCCTGGCTTTGCTGCTTCACAACCCCTTTCCCAAGCCCTTTGGGGTCTCCAATCCAGAGATGTTTAATAACTGCTTTTGGGGTTTTTTTTCCTCGTGTATCATGAACAGAAACTTTACCTTCTCCTTTAACCACAGCAAACTAAAATTTCAAGCAACCCAACTCATTTTTGCAAGCCATTTCCCAAATTAATGAAAACCAAACTATTTTTGGTTGCATGTGGACATTTTTCATTGGAAGAGTCTGTTTTTTCAAGGTTAGGAGAGATACAATTAACAACAGCTACAGACTTGCCAGTGACCATGTGTGGGAGCAGAGCAAGCTGGCTGGGATGGGGAGGGCTGTCCCCAAGCCCTGTGTCCACTGCTTGGAGAAGGAGCCTGGTCAGAGCTGAGGGAGAGCTGAGACCATCCTCACCACACCACCTGCCTTAGGGTTTTAACGTGGTTCATCTTGAAGGCAGGACTCAGACATTTAAGAAACACCACTGAGCAGCTTCCCAATGAATCTAAACCTCTTCTCTTGAGTCAGAATAAACTTAAACGATCCCTTTTATTATTAGCTGTTGGAGAGCAGTTGAGGCCATTAATGTTTAATAAAGCCAGTGCCCACGAGCAGTTCATGGCTGTTGCATGTGCCAGGCTCGTCTGGCAAAGGCACAAATCCTACCTTGCCAAGGGTGTCCAGCCAGATTCCGACAATTTATAGATGAAAGCAGCTTAATGGGACATTAATTTAAGTCATTTGGACAGAAATGGGAAGGCAGCTTTCAGGAGCAAAAGGGTTGATGCAGAGCCACCGACATCCCAGTCTCGGTGCCACAGGATTCATCCATTGGAGCTGGTGGGATTGCAGCATGGGGACATGAGACCTGCAGCTTGGAGGTGTTTTATTTGGTGAGATCACCACAGCCAGAGCTGCTGCAGATGCTTCCCTGTTCACTGCTTCAGCAGCTTCTTAATTTAATGTTCATTTTAACACATTGTTCTCTGGGAAAGTTGCTGCCCCAAATGCAACCAGAGCCAGGACAGCCTGGCACAACACCCACTCCCTTCCCTTGCCTGTTTGGGTTTGTGGGATGCAGTTTCACCCTCAGTGGATTCTGAAGTGAAGCAATGAAGGCCCTGATCCAAAGCTCTCTAAAATCAAAGAGATGTTTGTGTTGGTTAGGGTGTTTTTGGTTTTGGGGTTGTTTTTCTGCCTTTGACTTCTACTGGTCTGGATTCTCAGCATGGATTCTCAGCAATTCCCGCCAGGTAAGGGCTGATCAGCACTGGGCAGCAGCCAGGCAGTCAAGCTGAGCACCTCTACATGCAGAAACGCTTTAGCAATGCTGTCTGACAGATTTGGCTTCCAACAGAAGGTCCCATTGATCTCTTACTGATGGTTCAAGCTGAGGTCCTCAGACTTAACACCACTAAAAATGGTGGAATTAAGTAGAGAACAGGATAAACCCTACAACATAAATGTGCACACACATGATCTCCTCCAGGCATCTGAGGCAGACACCAGTGCTAAAGTCACAGGAAACTTTCAGCTGAGCTGTAGCACATATTGGTGAAACCACTTCCACTTTTGTCCCTTGGAGACACCTGGGCCAACTCTGACTTTCAAATTCTGCGGTAGCAATTTGGACCCAGCCACACAACTGATTTAATCAGGCAAAGATCTCAAATATGGCCTGAGGGTGTTTCCTGCCCTACTGGGTGCCAGGAGCTGTAAGGATTCAGCTCTCCTGCAATGACAGGAGGGACAGAAAAGCATAGCTCTGGCTTTTCTTTTTCTTCTGTCTTTCCTTTCTCTGTTTTCCATTGGAAACTTTTCTGTGAGTATCTCAGGGACAGCCCAGGTAATGAATCCCTGAGAGGAAGACTGGTCAGACTTTAGCTGGGCCACACGCACAAGCGTTGACTCCTGGGACCTGAGAAGGAATCGTTCAGCTGCTCCCTGCTGTGCTGTGTGGAAAGCTGAGGCGCTCTTTCTCCTCCAGGACAGATGCCATCGCTGCTCACATGTCAGTACCTACAACAAATAAAACCCTGGGGGACTCCACGCATCCCTGACCTCTGCAGGAGGGTGATATTTGAAGGGAAGAGAAAAGGTTGCACACGGGCACGCAGGCAGACATTGACTGAGAGTGAGAGGAGAGTGGCTGTGAGATTCAAAAAGGGAAAATCTGCTCTGATGGACACATCAAAGCCCAGAAATGGCTGGGGGAGCGTTCCCAGTGGCAGGACAAAAGGTGACTTTTGCAGCAGTGGAGTCGCTGAGTCTGTCCCATGGCCCTCAGTCTCCTCTCTTGCTGGCAAAGCTGTTGCAAAACCATCTTTGCCTCTAAGGCTCTGGCTTCACATCATCCCAGCACATGTACAGGACGCCTTCCAATGTCTGCAAACACAAAGCCTGAAAGGAGCCAGTCTGCTCCTAACCCCTTTGGGCTATTTGGGGAGCAGAGGCCACAGGGTGACAGGGTGTAGAGAATAGATGGCAGAGGGGCCAGAAGGCTGCTTAGCCCAGGGGAGCCAAGCGAAACACAGGGGCATTGAAGGCACGTACCTCTTACAGTTGTGGAGTGATTTATTGAAAGCTTAAAGAAGGAATTGCCTGGCGCTCTTTGTTTCCATGGTACCATAAAAAATGGATGGGAAGTGACTGGGCTGTCTTGTAGTTTGAATGTTTCATTGGCATGTCGAGGAAACCTCCAGAGGATGCCTGGAGGGCATGAGAACCAGCTGATGGAATGTGCTAGTTTGTTAATTTAATAGGATACAGCGTTTTCCCTTAACACCGCACATGCAAATCAGGGTGGTGAATCAGGTCAGCACATCTACCCTGCACCGGCACTCGGCTCTCACACGGCATCTCCTCATCTCCTGCAGGATTCCGGGGTGCCCCAGCCCCCGCTGCAGCACTCGGCTGGATCAGGCTGCGGGAGAGGTTTTGGACTCCAAAGTGTCTGGTGGGAAATGAGAAACAGTATTTCTGTGGTGTGAAAGGAGCCTGAGAAATGTGGTGGTATGCAAGGCAATACCAGCTCTGCTGCCTGGAAGGGAAGGGATCGATGCGCACATTGACAGGAGTATTAAAAAATTCAGGTTGCATGTGATTCATTGGGGACTCTGATTCCTTCTAGATGGTTAAGGAAAAGACATCCCAGATTTATTTGGGATTAGCAAATTTACTGTAGCGTTTTCAAACCAAGTTACTGAATGCCATATTCAGGACATGAGTCTCCTAAAGCTCGCAAGGTGCTTCAAACCCCACAGAAAGGATATCAAGCTCTACTAAACTGCATATACAAATTTAGAGTCCTTTCAATAAAAGTGTAGCATTTTGATCCCCATTCCAAAAGCAGTTTGGTGAATCTAACATAAATCTTGTGTGTATGAGTGTATGTCTCTCTGTGTGTACATCCTAAAACCCAATGCACAGGTTCTTGCCTCACCTGTCGCTGGAGCTGAATCCAGTATTTCCAGTGAGCTGAGCTGCTAAAGCCTCATTTTGGGAAGGGCTCAGTCCTGTCACAGGCACAGACTCTTCAGGGGATAGACATAATCCAAAACTAATTGAATTCAGTGGAGCTCTGCGCATTTAAACCAGCCAAAGATATTTGAACTAGAGGACTTATCCCGTCCCTTCTCACTGCAGCCAGGAGAGGATCCCAGCTAAAGCTTTGCTCTAAGACACACGGGACATCTGGAATTGCTGTCCTGGAGCAAGTATCATTTCATACTTCCTGAAGCTCATGCAGCTGTCCTGCAAAGCTGCTGTGTGACGCTGGGCATGGCCTCCGTGTCAGCAACCTCCCCGTGTGGTGGCAGGGACCCCGATGCTGGCACTGACGTGCTTTGGTGCTCTTTGGGAAGTGACCTAATGGATCCCAGCCTGGCACGTCCCTCACCTGGCCAGGGGAATGGGAATGGGAATGCCTGCCATGCGTGGGTGGCTGGACTGGCTCCGCTCCAGCTACACCGTGCAGCCAGACGGTTTCATTTTCTGTTGCCTGTTGGCTTTGTGCTCGTCTTCCTCTCTGTGTCTTGTGCATTCCCAGAGCACATGGCTGGTTTTCAGGCTCTTCTCCCCACACTGGAGCTGTGCTGCTCCACCAGCCAGGATGAAAAATGGTAAGACATTCCCATCAAGCTGCAGGGGCAGGATCTCATGGTGCTTTTTTTGCTTTTGGCTTTTTTTTTTTTTTTAATTGGGGAAGGAAATTACTAATTTCTGTTGAGAACTTGCTGTTATGTGGGAAGCACTCTCTTTGAACTCAAGAGTTTTATTTTCAACCACAGAGACCTTATGGATCCTGGAAAAGTGGTTTTGTGCTTTGAGAGGAACTCCACCAACCTTCCCCGTGTCACCCCAGCTGCTCCCAGTATGAGCCAGGAGGATAAACACGCAGCAAGAACCTTTTCTAGAGGAAAGAAAAAAAGAACAACTGTCACAAAAATCTGACTGAGGCTCATTCCCAAACAATTCAGTGCCAGCTGCACAGCAGGAAAGCGGATCCAAAGGGACAGTTGCAGCAGTCATGTTTGATCTCTTACACGGAGGAGGCCAGAGGCTGCATCAGTGCCAAGTCCTGCATCGCTACCAATAGCTGGCAGCTGAATGGGACTCTGCTCCTGGCAGGACAACTGATCCTAATTTAATGACTAGGTGGTGAAGAATGGACCACGCCTCTTTCTCATCAGCAATTAAGTGCTTTTGGTGCTGCATTTGCTTCATCTGACTCCCACCGTGTGCTTCCCCGTGGCTACATCTATATTATGGTGGGGAGCTGTGGGCTTGAGTTAGCAGAGCTGAGTGTCTCTGTCATTTCTGGGGCATTTCCAAGCCAGCTATAAAACCAGGACGTGCAAGAGCCCAGCCTGACTGCAAGTGCACAGCCAGACCATACAACACCCACTCAGACTTGAACCAAGTACCTGAACCTTTTGGAATTCCTCCAAAAGTTGTTCTGCTCAGGGGTGGCATTTTAAATAGACAGACTATTTGATAATCTGCTTGGGGACATGAGTTTTAAGCATGTAGGGACTGCCTACCCTGGAATAGAGGGTGGGTATAGCTGAAAAAATTGCAATTTGTCCTGATAGTTGCTTTTCCATGGCATCAGGATATATCCTGTAGATTGCAAAACCTGCCTAAACCCAAGATAAATTCGCCCAATACTTTGTATCAGCTCCTGTTCCCCTGTGTAAAGCATTTTTCGGTCTGTTTGCACTATGTTCTCATGCACGAGGTGGAGCGGGAAGTGAAAATCTATCAGAGGAGATATTACAAGAGGTTTTTCAGCAGCGTGGCTGTGACAAGCGTGTGCTGCAGCTCTGTAGCACACTGTCTGTGGGACGCCTCAGTACAGCCGTGGAGACAGATGGCTGGAGCAAAGTGAAAAATCTACTTGCAGCAAACAAACTATCCAGCAAGCACTCGTCAGGATCCTATGCAAAGCACGGCCAATCTGCACCTGCAAGTCCATATGTACTTGTCCCATCAAGCATTCTCAACCATGTCCCTCGAGTGACAGCAAATCCACTTAGGGTTTTTTTGTTTTTTTTTTTTTTTTTCCATCACCACTTCTACTCCAGGGGTTTTGAGAGGACGTACAGCATCCTGTAGCTACCAATTCCCAACATGTGTCCACTTTAGCATCCTCTCCAATATGTGACACTGACCTTGCTGTGTGATGGATGCCAGACAAAGGGAATTAACCATTCCCTCTGTTCTTATTTAGTTAGGAAGCAGTAACCTTTCAGTGCTCCCTGATGTACCAGATATGTCAGAGCATCCCATTCTGACTTCAAAGGAATGTCACAGGAATAGGAAGCACAGAACCAGCAGCAAAGCAATTAGTTATACGATCTGGTAGGGCAGTTCCCCTGCTCCACTTCCTAATGCCACTTAATGTGCTTCTATTAATGTTAAAACATGTGTTCAAAGAGAGTGGACACTGAGAAATGAAGTCCCTTCTAGAAAGGACTGGACACCACTTTGATGTGGATTCACAGTGAAAAATCTGAAAATCCACAGCTGTGGATTCACAGCAAAATGAGGCAGAAGAAAAAAAAAAAACAGCACAGGGAATGGATTTAAAGCCTGCAGTGGGGGGACACTTCTCTCTTGCATGCATATTTCCCGTGCAAGTCAGTTTGTCTGAGTTTAAATACAAAAAAATCAAACACTCTGCCTGAAATCCTCCCGCTAAACAGTGGGACACAGACAATTGGCACTAGGAATGGAAGTAGTCTCACAGAAGTGGGAAAAGCAAAGTCTGACTTCCCTTAACTATATCCTACAATAACTATATTTCCTTTACGGCAAGAGATAGCCCATGCACTGATTTATCTTGATGGATTAGACAGTTCCTGCTAAATGACCTGCTGCCCACTGCCATAGGTTTCTGCTTGCTTTTTCTTGTTTGCTAATAATCCACTGCTCTCTTCTAGCCTGGGATCGGTGCAGCCAACACCTGAATCTGGAACACTCTGCTGATAGGGACAATATAGAGAGGATTTATGCTGCAGGAGTCCTGTTCCTAAGCCCTTCTAATAACCCAGCCCTGTCCCTGCAAACCTGTTCTCCTCCTTTACACCAAGTGCACATTCCCCTTTCACCGCATGCAGGGGCATTTCAGGACAACTTTCTCTGAGAGGAGATTTCACCTGACACCTCCACAGGTTAAAGAGGGACAAGGAAGAAGACAGGCACCCAGCTCAGTTGTCTTGCTCCTATCCCATTGAGCTGACGTTGCAGAGAGCCAAGGAGATAACAAGAGCATCACAAGAATGCCCAGGGTGGTGCCGGTCCTGTAAATCCAGCTTATTCTTGATTTTTGGGAATTGTTTAGATATTGGTGCACATGCCTCTGGGAAAATACTGTTGCCCCCTAATAGATGAGGAAGAAGGAGTGATGAGTTTGCTGTGAACAGCAGGTTCACCCTTGTGAATCTGCACCTGCCCCAAAGGAGGATGTTCTCCTGCTGCCTGGTGAGGAGTGAGACCCACTGACACCAGCTGCATCCACACAGGTCTGCACTCACATCTGCATTAGCAGCAGCTAAAACCTGGAAATATGCTTGCACTGGCCACTGCTCTCCGTTATTTACTGCTCTGGTGTTCAAAGGCTCCACAGGCTTAAAGCAGACATGGGGGGAAAAAAAAAA
>VZRN01000827.1:2342123-2388756 GCA_013397935.1 Dasyornis broadbenti
AAAAAATCTACCAAACTACTGCACAGGGTGATGGTAATCAGCCCAATAAACCACTTCCATGCTATCCATGGGCAGAGGGGTGAATGCTGATCCCCTCTACATGAGCCCTCAGATTTCTGTGCAGCAGAACTGCCTAAAGCCTGTGTTTGGAGAAACAAGGAGAAAAGGATTATCGCCCTCCCTCCTTCGGCTTTTCAGGCTGGGAGCGCTCCGGGGCAGGACCTGCCTGGTTGTTTGTACAGTGGCTCAAAGGGCGCTGGAGCTTTGCTGTTCCTTGCAGGGGCAGCACTGTGACTGCTGGGTTAGCATGGGCTGGTTTATGTTTTTCTTTGTCCTTTCCATGCCCTGATTTCAACATCGAACAAGGATCAGCCCTGTAGCAAGCACAGGGATGTTTTCTCACCATGGCCCCGGGTGACGGGCAGATCCTGCAGCCAGCACGGGTCGTGGTGGCTCGCCCTGTCCTTGGAGGGTGCAGGGGATGCCCAGCACCGTGCCAGGAGCAGGGCTGGGGCCAGCCTGACCCAGCTCACCTGGTGCTGAGAGAGGGCAGAGTCAGTGGGCAAGAGGGGGAGATCAGGGAACACACTCACACCAGCATCCCTGCAAATGAGGGCAGCCAGGGACAGCGCCTGCTTGTAGGCAGGAAAAAGAAAGGGAAGATGGAGTAAGAGAAGAAAAAGAAGATTTATTCCAGAAACAAAATCTGTAAATGTGAAAGGTGTGTTTCCCCCGAAGCCATTATTTTCTGCCAGCATGTGGGAAGCACAAGCTCTCTCCTTCTCGTGCAGGTGTTTTGTGAGTCTTACAGCTCACACAACAGATTTAGGCTTGTGGCTCTTCGAGCTCCGCTCCTTTTTCTCCCTAAAGTGCCCTCCATGCTCAGCTTTTCATTCTTTACGTCTCCAGCTCTAATTAGCTTTTCTCTCCTGCTGCTTCTGATGAATTGCTCCGTGTTTTTTTTTTTTTTTTTTTTCATATCTTTGGGACCCCGCTGATACTTGGGGAGCTAGGCTGGAGAGTTATGTTTCTCATCCCTCTCAGTCATTATGAAAGAGAATCCTCTCAGATGAGGACATTCATTAAACTGATTTGGGATGTCTGGTCTATCTTCACTCTGTGTGTTTGCATTAGTGTGGGTAAAATAATTAAAATGCACAGGAAGTGTAGGCTGGAATAATCAGAAAGGCTGGCCCTAACCTGAGGAAATTTGGGGGCAGGGTACCCATTTGCTTTTTAATAGGTGTCTCTACTTCAATTGCAAAACATATTTGAGTGAATTCTTCTCATTATTCCTGTACCTTTGCATGTCAGGATGTGTAGAAGACAGAGGAGATGGGACTCTGGACTCAAAACTGTGTCCCCCCAAATCCTGAGGTCACTGTAGTACCTTGACATTTGATAAAACCTTAATGCAGGTATGGTGGAGAAAGGAAGAATTCTTATTTACCCTGTGAATTTGGACCTCTTTAAAGCTCCCAGTCTCTGACTCCTCTTCACAACTGGACAAACTCAAAAATTATTTCCAGCATAAAAGTGGAGATGAATCTATTTAGAGAAGACAGGATTTTAAGGGAGAAAAGTATGGAAAATACTAAGCACACGGAGATGACAATGCCAGGAGTGGCTTTTTATTCTGCTGATGGAGTAGACAAGCTATCCCTGAGATACACCCTGCAATGGATGAGCACATGAATAGGCTGGTTTGAGCGGGCATAGATCTGCGAGCCACGAAACCTCACCTTTGCCACAGCACCTCTAAGCCTGGATCAGCCTCCTCCTCTCTATACTGCTCACGCCAGCCTGGTAACACTTCTCCTTTTTTTTCTTCTTTGTGCACTGGTTTTGAAGAGCCTTGGGGCAGGGGTGGCTTTTGGGGCATCAGCCCCACAGCTCCTCAGCCCCAGGTGTGAAGTAAATGGTGCTGATGCCGTTATCAGACTGTGGGGAAGCCTGGCTTGATCAGGTGCCACTGAGGTCTCTTCATGCCCCTGGAAGTGAAATGGCCACAGCTCACAGGAGCCAAAGAGAGGCTCACAGGGCCCAGGAAAAGCAGAGCACAATTATGGCCTGGCTCCATGCTAAGGTGCCTCATTGTCTCTGCGCTGGTGTCCATGGGTGAGCAGCTCTGTGCGTTGTGTTTAGCTGGAGAACCAGGTTCACGTCAAGGCTTTGCACAGAAATGGGCTGCCTTGGGCTGGCTTACACTGAGATATTGAGCCAAGGCAATCTCAGAGACCATTTGGAGTCACAGCTGACTGAAGACCAACCATGAAAAGGACTGTACCGACCAGGACGTCAGCCTCCATCCTGCCGTGGTCTCTGGAGGGGTTTTGCCACCAGGAAAGCACTGCTGGTTCTCTCCCTGTGCAGGATCCTGCACCAGGTCCCAGATGGGCCCAGAGAGAATGGCCTCACAGCAGGGAGGAGGCACATGCAGGTAGCACAGAAGGGTGGCACAAGTCAGAAAGAGCAGGTTTCATGCCATGTGTGACCCAGCACACTTTGGGTGGGTGGGTGGCCCTTACTGGGGACATCACATGGCCCTGCATGCGTGTGCTCCACATGTATCTCAAAGAACAGCAGTGGATTTTGAGGATGGGACTCAGTCACCTTTAGGAAGATGTTTGCATCTCAGGCTGCTGTCCTTGCTCCTCAGTAGACTCCTAGTGGTATCCAGGGTTCAACTCATCCCAAAGAAGGTGTCTCCAGTGAGGCAAACGGATAACAGAGTGTAAATGCTTCCCACCTCTCAGGGGAGCAGGAATGGCTGGCTCAGGCGGAGACATCCAAGCTGCCCCTCATGACAGGAAACCTGCTGGGGTCAGGATGCCAAGGCTGGGGGTGCAGAGCACCTGCTCTGGGATACCTCAGTGCCAGGAACCCATCATCAGGCAGGCAGGAGCGGTTTGGTTTGAAAACAGTGCAAGATGCACAAATAGTCCTGTTCCACCTCCCTGAGCTGAGAGAGAAAACATGTTAGAGAAGGCGTGTGTTTGTGCATGTCCGGGTGGGTGTGAAGGAGACAGGGGCACCCAGGGAGAGGGAGAGGGACAGTGAGAAGCAGAAAGAGATGATTTAGGACTGTTCCCAAGGTATGTCCTGTACTTGCCTCCTCTCCAAGGTCTTGGCACCAACTCTTTTCTCTGCAGAGGAGCCAGAGGTGCGTTCCTCCAAAGTGATACTCTATCAAACAGGAAAGCCATTTACTTTCTGCTGGCTCTGCAGATTTTCAGTGCCTGCAACTGCAGACCTAAAAGTTTATCTTACCAGAGGAATTTATATGGGGCTGTGAGATGGGCTGGTGTTATATGGCTCTAAGTAGTTACATGAAGCCTCTGTGGGCTAATAAAACAGTATTAATTGTATTGCTAAGGTTGCATTTTAAACATTAAATTATGGATGGCTTGATAGCATCGTGAAAGGCAGCATCTTGACATGACCTAACCATTATCTATGGAAATGGCTAAAATGCCTTTTTGCAATGTACTCTGGTTGATTTAACTCTTTGAGGTGACACTTAACATTAAATTATTTCCTCTGGCAGAGGGAGAGCAGGGAGGGCTTCTCCTCCTCCTTTCCCTTCTTCAGCATCCCTATTCTCTTCTTGTGCTGTTTCTGAACTGCTTTTAACCTCTCCAGCTTCCTTTAGCCTAGAAATGGCAAATGGAGGGGAGGGACACAAGCGCAGATCTCACACCATTCCCCACTTTGTGCTGTGCATCTCTGAGGGTGCACCGGAGAGGGCCCAGGGAGCAGAGGCAGCAGGAGGTGTGGGATTGCAGGGAAAAGCTCAGAGGAAGCCCTGACACAGTGGGAATGGGAGTGGGAGTGGGCCCTGGAGGGGTCCCTGCCCCACTCTGCCCCCAGCCCCAAAAAAATAACGAGAGAGGGAATGCACCAGCCCCTGTTAATCTAATTAAAGGGGTCAGCCCTAATGGCCAATTACAGCACAGCCAGTGTCAACAGCAATTGTCCCCTTGCTGGCTGGTTTAGGGGCAGGGCTGCAGCAGTGCCTTTCACGTCTGCTGATGGAAGAAAAGCAGGCAAACAAGAATTTAATGGGTTTGCTTTTATTTATTGTTATTATTTATTTTAAGAGATTGGTGGGTTCATCACTGGAGGTGACCAGGTGAGGAGCAGATTCACAATCCCCAATGTGTCAGGCGAGCTCCACCCCAGTGCCCACTCCCGCCTTGCCCATCCCGGTGTTTTACCCTGTCTCCCACAGCAGGTGAGGCGCAGTGTGTGCGGTGAGAACCGGGCTGGGGGCACATTCCCAAGGCAGCAGCGAGGTCCTGGCTGGCAGCCCCGGCTGTGTGAGGCACAGCTGGTCAGTGGGGTGGCCGCAGGGACCCCGCCGTGCCCGGCATCCCACGGCTGACGTGTCACACTTGGCAGCTCCGTGTTTGCAAAGCTGCAGCTCTGACATGTCCCCGCTGACTCCGACAGAGCAGCCGGCACGCTACTCCCACTGCTCCCACTCCCAGCTCCTGAATTGCTCAGAGACCCAGCTGGAGCTCTCAAAACCCCAAGGGGATTTTAGGAGAAGCCCTGGGCTCACCCCAGGGCTGATGCGTGCAAGCTGACAGAGACATTAAACATGAATTAAAGGAGAATTGTATCTTCTGCCACCATTGCTGTGGTCCCTGTGCAACCCTGCCCTGGGTGGAGCGGGGTCTCTGCCAGGATGGAGACCCCCATGCCCGCTTGGATTCACGCCAAAAGCCACAGGAGCTCCTGCCCCGTTTCCTCTTCATTCAGGAAAACATCCGTGCACTGGCAGACATGGAAATGAAATGCAAATCTGTGCTGCCTGTGGCTCAGAAAACACACCTGTGCATCGTTACAATGTGAAAACCCCAGTCGTGGTCTCTAGGAGTCAGACAAAATAGGTGAAGGGCTAAAGCTCACGCTCTGGTGACCTTGAATTTTTATGCTAATAAAGCCACTTGATGGGTTTTTTTAGCAAAAGGAGAAAGAAATCTTTTCACAGGTTGCTGTCCCTTGACAACATTTTGACATCAGAGACCCATCATGCCTCTTGTATTATGGAGTGCTCATTTATCTTAGAAGCCAGTAGCAGCTGCTCGTATTACAAGTGGGAATTTCTTCCCTTTGTTTTCTTCGATGTTGCTCTCCTGAACTTCAGTTCAAGGGTTGATTTAAGTGGATCTGCGTTACAGACTGATGAGATACTTCCAGTGAGTGAAATGACTAAAAGTGGCATGTTTAATGTCTTTGGTGGATAGAGCTCACCACTCATTTCTGGGTACTTCAGTGAGCTTTGCCTTGTAGAGTTCATAATCTGAGGGCTGGATTTATGTGGTACAAAGTGTACTCAAGGGAGTTATGCTGGTGCAAAATATATGTAAGAATCTCATCACATTCCTCACAGGCCCCAAAGACCCCTGTAACAAAGCAGCTGCCCTGGGAAGCCAAACTGCTACAAGAATCAGCCCAGAAAAGAAAAGCCCAGAATAGAAGCCTGAGTGCCCAACAAAGTCAATAACAACTGGACTGTGAAAAGGAAATAAGGAAATCCTGCCACAAAATCCCAGGGGATGATTTATGAGAGGTGTTTGGCAATAATGTTTACATTTGATTTGTAAGTGTGAGAGCTGAGATTTCTCTTCTTGGAGAACAGAGGAGCCATGGAGATGCTGGTGGGACAGGAGAAGATGAATGCATGTACAGGACTCTACCCCTATCCCTGCCAGTGTTCCAGGATAGGCTGGATGGGGCATTGAGCATTCTGATCCAGTGGCAGGTGTCCCTGCCCATGGCATGGGGTTGGAACTGGATGAGCTTTAGCGTCACTTCCAACCCAAACCATTCCATATTCTGTGAAAGATCAGCTGTGTCCTTAGGGCAGCTCAGCTCTCTTGCATGACTCACAAAACAGTTTGTTGAGCTCAGAGCTGTTCTCCATACTCAGGAAAAAACCACGGATCCTTCATTCAGCCTGAAATCCTCTGTTGGGTGTCTGGGACATGCAGCCCCGTGGTGAACAGCTCCAGAGCTGCAGCTTTTGGGGTTTTGGGTGGGGTCTGGTTGGACTCAGGGAGGATGCCCCATCCAGGATGGTGCTGCTGAGGGGACAGAACTGGTGACAGCAGTGCTGCATTAGCTGGTCCTTTGTGTGGGCTGGGCTGGGACGAGCCTGGTTGGGCTGGGACGAGCCAGCTGGCCCTTCTGTCAGGCAAGTGATGCATGGCTGAAGCCTGGTCTATGCCCAGGCTCTGCAGGTCCATGCAGTCTGGATACACAGAACTCAGCCAGCTGGCTCTGGGATCGCCACTGTGGGCTGAAGCAAAGCTCCTAAAAGCAGAGAAATGTAACCCAAAGAGCTGAATCCCTCCCTGACCTGCACATTGTTTGGGATCAAGGGTCAATTTCTCCAGAGGCAGTGGGAGCTTCCTGCCCTGTTCCTGCTGCTGCATCCTAAAGAGATGAAAGGCAAATCTCCGGCAAAAATTATGGCAGAACATGGCCCAAGCTTTTGCAGGAAGTTTTGGAGCCTGTTCCTTGCTGAGAGGGGGTTGCTGCAATCCTACGTGAACCATAACACCAAGGCAGTAATTTTTCACAAAGCGCTGGGAAGTGAAACCAGCACTCCCCACCCAGATCTTTTCCCCGGTTCCCAGGCTGGTGGAGACAGCTTGGCTCATCTTTACAGCTGCAGCCTCCCTCTGTTCCCAAGGTCTGCTCGCCCTCCTGGCTCCTTCTTTGTTCTTCAGACCACCAGGACGGAGACACATGCAAAGCCAGCCCTGCCCTGGCTCTGCAGCGGTGGTCTCCATCTCCCTTCGACACAGACTTATGAATTTACAAGCAATCTTGATTTCCTGCTGCCGCTTGCCTGCACTGCACAGGCCTTCCGTGCTTTGCCTGGAACCCCAGCAGATATCCATCAAGGCCATGTCCTTTCCAGCTGGCATCTAGTGGGTGCCTCTGATGGTGGCTGGTGGTCCATTAATCCGCTCACCCCCAGCAGATTCTCGAAGAGATGATTTGCTTCTCAGCCTTTAAGCAACAGTGAGTTCAGGCCTTTTTATGACCCTCGGTACCTCCTTTTCAGGTGGTGGCTTGAAATACCTTTATGGAGGGTTGGTATTGATGAACATCTGTGTGGATACATGTGTTGTGTCTTAGTCCACCACTGCAGAGCACAGCTAGTGACACCAAGTCCCACATCAGTCCCATCGATGGGTGACCATCCAAAGATTTAGGACTTGGGTTTGGAGCAGCATCTGAGGGCTCAGATGCTTCTCTGAAGCTAAGCCAAACCCCTTTGGCCTGGAAACTGAGCTGGGAAATATAATGAGATTAGGCTGTCAAGGGAGATTTATGGTTCATCCTTCTTTCAGCTGGGTCAAAAATACCACGAAGTGCAGCTTCTTCGAGAGAGCACCGGTGCCTCTGCTCTCAGACAGAGCCAGGGAGGGGAGGACAGGTGGGTCTTCCATTCAAGTCAGTGGTTGGTTTTTGTTTTGGGGAAGTTCAGCTTGTGCTCCTGGACCAGCCGCAGCTGGGGACTTCTGCGTCTTGATCACACACTCTGGGAATGGGACTCACCTTGACCCCAATGATGAAGGTGACACTTTGGGGGGACAGCAGTTCCTGAGGACACTGCCATAGTCCTGCTGCTTATCCTGGTTCACCAGATCCTTACAGACACCAGATTTTGCCTCCAAGGAGCTTCCTTGCTGCTCTGCCCTCTGTGCTCCCAGCTCGGGTAGCAGTGATACAACGTGGGGATCACCCACTGCTGCTGCTGGCAACTTCCACCCTCTTTTTAAAAATACGGGTTAGCAAGGACCTAATGTTTTAAAAGGGTTTAAGCCGAGCCCCAGCTGCTTCCGAACATGAAGTGGGGGTCCATTGCGTGAGCAGCAGAGCTACCAGAGAGATGAAAGCAGCCAGTGACAGGGGACTGGGCAAAGTCATCTCAGCCAACCCAGCTGGTGCTAGAAAAGGGCACAGATCCATGCCCTGAGCCTTCTCAGGCCACACTATGAGGCACCTTTCAGGAAGTTTGCATCAAGCCAGAATCTCTGTCACTCTGAATCAAATCAGGCTCTGGGAATTGTGAAGAAGTGGAGGACAGAGCAGAAAATGTCACTGTGCTGCTACAAATGTCCCTGGCGCATGCACATTGACTCAGGGGATGATTCAGGTTCTAAAGGAGCTTAGGATGCTGTTGTCAGTAGCTGGTGACATTTTGGTCCCACAGCACTCAGTGGACGTAGAATATTTGGGAAAGATTCATGCCAAGTAACATGGATGGCTGAAGGCCTGAGAGGAGAGATGCTCCAGTGTGGAAAATAAAAGATTAAAGAGAGATACAAGAAAAGTCTGGAGAATTCCTGAGGGATGACTGACGGCTCACTGTCTTGTGTAATAGAAGAATTAGGAGCAACGGACAAAACAAGAAGCTGGCAGGTTCAAAAGCTACATCCTCCTGCTGGCCCACTCTGGGGTGTGGGTGCAGCTGTACCCCCAGAGGCATCATATGACCAAGCTGTGAAACCCAGGGGGTGGCACCAAGCTGACCTTCAAGCTGACCTCAGCTGAAGAGGATGGCATGGCCTCAGCGTGGCTTTCCTACAGAGTTGATTTTTTAACCCCTGTGTTGAAATCTTTTGGATAGTGTACCAGAGAAACCGTTGTTTAATTACAAAACAAGCCAGAACCTACTGAAATTAGCAAATGGAGCATCAGTCACCATCAGATCCCACCTAAAAAACTCAACCACATCTCTTCTCAGTGGTCCCAGAACCCCAGTTGTCAACATTTTCCAATTTTTTATAAGTTCATAATGCCCTGAGAAGGACTGACACTGAAATCTACTTTTCTGCGCTGTCTGTCTTGTAGGGTGATTTTGCTGGTGTTCAGTGGGGTGCAAACTCCAAAAGCAGCTTCTCCTGGTGGGTGGTGTTGGATTCCCTATCTACTAGTAAAAGATGAGCTCAATATTGTCGCCTATATCCAGGTTTTTATTCTTAGGACTGATGAGGGTCAGATGGGCTCAAACATTTCTCATAATATCCTTACCATGGGGGAATTGAGGGACCGGAGCCCACACATCCTCCCTGGTGTGGGGCAAGCTCATGCCAGTGTCTTCCCAGTTCTGGTGGCTGGGGCACAAATCACAGAATCACAGAATGGTTTGGGTTGGAAGGGACCTGCAAAATCACCCAGTTCCAAGCCCCTGCCATGGGCAGGGACACCTTCCACTAGACCAGGTTGCTTAGGGCCACATCCAACCTGGCCTCGAACACTTCCAAGGATGGGCCACCCACAATCTCTAAAAAGATTTTTATGAAGCTTTTTTACGAATTTATGTAAATTCCATATCATAGTGAGTTGCTACAGGCTCTCCTTTCAGCCTTGAGAAGGGAGACAGAGAGATGTGAGACAAAAATGATCTTTTTTTTAACCATTCTGAATTCTGTGCCAGTTTTGCCCAACCCTTTTTATTTTGCTTTTCTAACTTTTTTCTTTTCTTTCTCTTTCCTTTTTAAATTTTTAAAAATTTATTAGTTACTAAAACAAAGTAGTCAAACATCTATAGAATTCCTTTTTTTTTTTTTTTTTTTTTTTTTTTTTTTTTTTTTTTTTTTGTAAGAAACATCCCAGAAACTCTAACCACCCTGATCCTTATGCTTTCAAAGAAACATTTTTAATTCTTCGGCGTGGCACAGCTTTCCACTTCACAATATATTTTGCTTCCTGATTTCTTAATGGGATTTTTTCCAAGCAGTGCTTAAAATCAAGAGCACTTCTTTTTTCTCCAAACAGCATTTTTAAAATTCTCGATTCATGGAAAATCTCCCAACTTTTGTCTTACATGGTACAAAGAAAAGAAGCATTTGGAGGTTTTTGCTGCCGGCCAGCAGAGCCGGGTGTGTGAGCAGCTGCTGCTATCGAGAGCCTCTTCAGCAGCTGTGAGCAGGAGCTCCAGATCAGCTCTGGCCACATCTGCCACCACACACTTGTCTTTTCCTCTGCTTAAAGGAAGTTTTGATATCCTTGTGTCCTGCAGTTTGTCCCCACCTGGGTGCAGCGGGCCTTTTGCAGGTGCCTGGCCTCACCTGAGCCTCCTCCTGCGCGGGCAAGGGGATGCTGGTGACCCCAGCCAGCGTCCCTCGGGCCACAGGGGCTGTTCATGGGGCAGATGGTCCCTGTGCACCTGGGGCCCTCCATGTGCCGTGAAGGGCTGCAGCCCAGCAGGACAGAGATGGAAAGCACAGCTGTGGAGGGGCGGCTCTGCCGTATCTGAACAGCTGGAAGCATCCACAGCCCTTTGCTGTCCTTCCCTCTCGCTTTCTCTCAATTAATTTGCTTCCTTTTTTCTCCTTTCTTTCCCGTTCTCTCTTGCTTTCCTTCTTTTGATTTCACTTTTTAATTTATTTTCTCTTTTTTTCTTGTTCTCTTTTAATTTCTTTCTCTTTTTATTTTTCTTTCCCTTTCTCTTTCCCTTTATTTTCCCTTTCTGGATTTTTTCTTTCCTTTTTATCTTTCTATTTATTTTCCTTTTTCCCTTTTTTAGCCTTTCTTTCTTTTCTTTCTTTTCTTTCTTTTCTTTCTTTCTTTCTTTCTTTCTTTCTTTCTTTCTTTCTTTCTTTCTTTCTTTCTTTCTTTCTTTCTTTCTTTCTTTCTTTCTTTCTTTCTTTCTTTCTTTCTTTCTTTCTTTCTTTCTTTCTTTCTTTCTTTCTTTCTTTCTTTCTTTCTTTCTTTCTTTCTTTCCCTTTCTCTCTATTTTAATTTCTTTTTTTTTTTATCTTTTCCTTTTTCTCTTTTTTTCTTTCTTGCCTCTTCTTTTTATCTTCCTCTGCTTTTCATCTTTCTTTGTGTGTCACTCTCTCCTCCTTTTCTCTCTCTCTCCCACTCTTCTTAAATTTCTCTTCCTTGCCCCTATTTTCTCATCCCCCAGCCCCCTCTGGATGTATTCCCCACACTCTCACCAGGATGCCCCTGTCTTTGCAGCCATTCCCGAGGCATCCTGGAGCTGTGGACAGACCCCTGGGCCAGCAGTGCCTCAGAGCTCATTTGTGAGCAGCAGGGTGCTTTAATCGAGGATTTCCCAGCACCAGCACGACTTCCATCCTTGCGGGAGCACAAGGAGAGCGCTGACGTGAGAAGGAGGAAATTATCCTGGGGGTGAACAACCTCTTTGTCACCTTCCTGGTTCACTGGCCTTGTACCAGGGCAAATCCCCTTCCCACCACTCTGGCAGTGATGGGATTGCTTGGGATGCTCCCCAGCAGGTCCGCTCCACACCACCTCCTGCTCTGGCCAGCACATTCAGGGCACAGCCTGCTTTGGACTGGTGAGGATCATCTGCATCCTTCTGCAATGGCTCGGAAGGTGGCTGGCGGACTAATTTAATATAGCTTGGTCTCAGTTCTTTTAATTACGTCTTTATAGTCTTTTAATTAGCCAGAATCCTACTAATTTAAACCACTCTTGTTCAGAGAGACTTCTGCTGAGCAGCTGTTCTCGTTCAGAGCTTTCTCTGGGTTAGGAAGAGGAGCCTGGGACATTTGCTTCTCCCCTTCAGGCTGTTTTTCTTATTTTGCTGCATCAGCAAAAGGTTGCAGAATGGAAATGGTTCCTCTGAGATAGAGGAACGTGACTTACAAACCATTATTTGTGTCTGGAACCTGTTTACAAGGTTCAAACAATAAGGAAAACCAAACCCATGGTGTTTGCCTTTGCATGCGATACCTCTCCAGTTTTTCATCAAACAAGGCAGGCGTTAGGAACTTCAAGGACCAGGATGATAAGTTCATCTGAAAAGCAGGGGACCATGACGAAAATCTCATCTGAAAGGCAGGTCTCATCCAAAATAAGAAATGTCCTGGCAGCTGGGCTAACTTCAAGGGAAAGCAATTGGAAAGAGAGCTCCAGGAATTTCTATTTTATTCCTGCTCTATGCCAGACTGCTGGCTGCAAACCAGGCCTGTCCCAGGCCTGTACAGTCCTGAGAAAAAGAGGTTCCCTGGTGCACATCCTAAATTGAAATCCCAGCTCAGAAGTTCACATGAGCTTCCTCATGTCCCTCTCCTGAGCTTGGGCTCAGGTCTCCTCTGTGAGGTGGCCCTGAATCCCCTTTGTCACTGAGCTCCAGGGGAAAAGAAAAAGGATTTGCAAAAACTGCAGCTTTCTACATCACCATCAGCTGGTGCTTCAAGCAGTGTTGGGAAGTGCCGGGCTTGGGACCTTAGGGCTACTCCTTAGTTTCCAGCAGCACCCATCACCCTCCCAGGGCTCAGCTCAGCTCTTGGCAAGCACAGGGTGTTGTCCAACAGCAGACTTTAACAGAAAAAAAAAAAAAAAAAGAGGAAAGACTGTGCAACAGCTGTGAGGGATTATCAGTGTGTATCACGCTGTCCTGCTCTGCAAGAATAAAGTATGCTTTAAAGTTCAGGATAGGCATTATTGACTGTGTTTAATTCCTGATGTCCCATCCTGGGCAGGGGCTGCAGCGTGCCAGGAGTAATGCAAACACTCACAGGGGACAAGCCTGCTAAGAAATCAAAATGAGGAGGCAAGTGGGAGCCAGCCTGTTTTCCTTCTTTAATAATTCCTCCAAAACATTACTCTTCCAAAAACAAATACTGTGGATGGTCCAGGGAATTGAGATCCATCACAGCGAGGCAAGCAGGCAGCCTTGCTCTTGCTGCAAGTCAGGAGGGAGGTGGGAAGAAAAGGGAGAGCCGAGGGAGGAAAGCATCACCGTCGTGTGGCTCATTATCATGCCTGCTCTGGTTATTGTCTGAGTTTATAATCCCGGCTCCCCTGTACCATAAGAGCTCATTAATTCGGAGTCTGCACTGGTGAGTCAAACGCAATTAAGAACAATCAAAGAAATGTCATCGCGAAATACACTTCATGGATTTTTTTTCAAAGTTGTAGTATCGCTGCGATTATTTGTGCTGTGGACTCACAGCGCTTCTCCAAACAGGCTGTGGTCATTCTTGCAGAAAGAGGAGCCCTTTGTAGCGGGAGCGCTGGCTCCGGGCGCTGCTGCCGGGGTTTTACGGTCAGGAGGAGGTTTAGCAAAGTGCAGATAGGGACCAGGCTGGGTTTTGCACACGAGAAAAATAACTGACCTGTGAAAGCCGGTGCCAGCTGTCGTGGAGGTTACACAGCACAGCTGGACCGACGTACAGATAAAGGTTATGGGTGATAAGAGTGCAGCGGTGGCTGACGAACACACTGGCCTGGACACAGAGCTGGCGTTGAACTCCTTTAAACTGGTGTTTGTTGATTGTTAACTCCATGGATGAGACATTTTTATGTGTTATAGGTTTCCCTAAGCAGCCCCTACCAGGCATTTTTCTACAAAAAATGAGTATCCAGCCCCAGGTCTGAGGGTGGAGGCGGAAGAGAGCAGATGGTGCTTTGCTGTGTGGTTACCAGCAACCACGCCAGGAGGGGCAGAAAGGGAAAGGGCACAGACCTCCCCTCCCTCAGCCTCCCCGTGAGCCCACCGCTGTGTACACCAGGGAGCAGCCCAGGTCTTAAACCCAGGGGACAGAGAGGTGTAAAAGAGCACTCAAAAAATTTCCACTGACCCTCTTTTTCAAGGGGTGAGTACTTCTTTGACTAAGTGTCTGTTCACTTGCCAAAACAGCTGGGAAACCAGATACTTCATGCTGCAGTACAACTAATTCCTGTTTGCTGATGCTTGGGATGCTTTTTGGGAGAACTGTTTTTCAGTTTTCATCTGCTTTCAGACAAAGCATGATTAAATCTAATTTTCCATTGAGGGAGGGGAAAGAATACAATTCTGATTATTCTGAAGAGTTTTAAAGCTCTTTGAAGACAAGATTGTCACCCTGAGAAATACACACTCTGCAAGGGGAGTTCCACTGAAGGATTCTGAGCTGAAGGAGGGGTGTGCCTTGTCTTGCAGCAAGGCTGGGAATAAAACAGACGCAAACCTACAACTGTGTGCTCTATGCTGGTTAAGTCCTTTAAGCGACTTGCCCAAACTAAAATTACAACGTATGCTTTGGTGCCAGACAAAACACAAGATGCCCTGTTCATCCAGGATCAAGTTTGGTGGAAGGCAGTGCCACGAGCAGCCCTGGCTGTTTGCTGCCCAGCAAAGCTGGGATTTTCAGGAGAGTGAGATGCCATGGAGAACCAGATGCCTGCATCATCTTGACCTCTCTGCTGTCCAAAGGTGCTTCTTTTCCTTGGGTGGGCTGAATTTTGCCAGCTGCTGTCATCAGTCAAGTTTACAGCCTTTGCTGAAGCTTGAGGTGGCAACACAAGCGCCCTGCCAAGCACCGGGGCGAAAGATTCACAGCTCCGTGATGGTGTTGTGTTTTCTCAGGTCTTTTGCTGGTGCAGCCTTCAAATTCCTCGCAGAAGTGTGAGCCTGCCTGCGGGAGGGAAATATGTGAAAAAGGGATTTAACTGGTTGCCACCCATTAATTGCCCCATGATGATGGCCACAAACCTCAGAGGAGATTCCTATTATTATTAACAAAGCTGTTAGCCATAACAATGATTTTCTGTATTATGGTGATACCTGAGGTATAAGATCACCAGCATCCAGTCTGATCTACAAAAAATCAGGGATATTACAATCTCAAAACCCAGACTAAAACTTTGGTAGGGATTTCTCAAAACCAACATGAAAAACAGCTGAGAAAACCTCCTCCCAGCCAGAATCAAAGCCCCTTCCACAGCTGTCCACTAACGTTTTGTTACCTTTATTTGCATTTCTTTCCCCCATCAGTCATCCCCAGGGTGCCCGGTGTTTCTTGCTGCGACCTGTAGAGGGAACTGTGCAATATAGCAAAACAGTCCAGAATGGTCCAGTGCATCCCTTTCCAGGAAAGGGTGTTCCTCACCCATCCCCTCCATCCTTAAGTAGATCTCACATTTTCCACTCACATCGTTTGATCTCAGGTGGGCTGGCACTGGTCTGGGTTTCCCAGGCAAGACAAGGTGTCCACACGCCAGCTGTGGGCAGCAGCTAGAAGATGCAAAGCACCATGCAATCCTGCTTTCTTTTTTTATTTATTTTTCTTTCTTTTCCCTTTTTTTTTTTTTTTTCCTAATTAGAAACAGCTAGTTGGTGGATTTTGTCCATGGCTGTGACTCATGGTGTCTCAGATTTTGGGGGCTGCCAGTAACAAGTTAGGAAAGGGCTCTTTCAACCCAGGACAGAAGTGTCCAGACTTTCCAGGCCCCCAGCCAAGGGTGAGCAGAGCCCAGTGATTCTGGAGAGAGTACCAGGCTCAGCACTACAGCTGAGGTTTGGGTTCTGTTTTATTGTCACTCATGACACTGAAATAAAATTCCTTGGGACACTGTGGAACAGCACAAGCTTTCCTTGCCCTGTGGCAAAGCGAGCCCACTCCCACTCCCCTCCATCCTCTGCTGTGGAGTTCCTTGCTGGACAGTCCACGATCACTCAGCAAAAGCCTGGGAAAATGAAAAGCCACCCTGGCCATGCAAATGTGCCCATCTCTGCCCAGCCCAGAGCTCAGGGTGTTTTGCCCCTGCCCATCAAGGCAGAGCTTCAGGGTCACCGCTCTGCAGATGTTTTTTGATTTCACGAGGTGTCAGTTCTGTCAAACTTTGACTTTGCTGATGTGGCAAAGCATGGCCTGACTCAGAGCCTCTTGAAAGCTGCAGAAAGGTCTGACTGAGGCTGGAAAAACCACTGGTTTGGATCTACTTTTCTCCTGATACTGATGATATGGAGGAAATGAGGCCCAAGCTGGAAGTGACTGATGCTGAGGTCTGCAGATGCCCAAACCTTCCCCTGGGATTTCTCCCCTGGAGAAATTCCTGTGTGTCTAGAAAATGAAAATCTCCTTGGAAAGGGATAGTATGTTGTCATGGTGGATGAGTATCCTCTAGTCTGAATTTCTCTTCATTTCCCTGGAAAAAAAAAAACAATCTAACAACAAAAAACAAACAAGGGAACAAAAAAAAAAAAAAAATATCCCCCTCTAAGTATTTATTTGGTTCCACATACGACATTAGAAAAAGAATCCAATGGGTTTTTAAGACATGCAATTTTTAACATTTCTTGAAGGACTGCAGCCTTGAGTATCCTGGATTAGCTATCTGCCCTAGAGCAATGCTGATCTCAAAAATTTTTTTATTTTTTTTTTCGTTATTAAGCAAATCAATGTGTAAAGATAAGGAATAAATCACCACAGCCTTGCTGAGATTTTTAACTTTACTCATCAACTCCATCCCTGCCTGTGCAGTGGAGAAAAAAAGCCTATCCTGTGCCATGATCCCACTCCCTCTTGCAAGGACCTTTTCCAGATTTCTACCCCATCCCATGAGCAGTGATGATTCTTCAGCCAGGTTGGATGGGGCTTGGAGCAACCTGGTCTAGTGGAAGGTGTCCTTGCCCATGTCAGGGAACAACATGATCCTTAAGGTCCCTTTTGACCCAAACCATTCTGTGATTCCGTGATTCTGTGATTCTGTGATTCTTTCCCATTTACAGCCGTGGGACCCTGGTGGTGGTGGGACACAATTTGATTTTGACAAGTGAATGGCAGCCAAACACACACTAATCAGAGGCTCCACAGGCTGTGGTGATGACTTTTATCCGGCCCATTTTCAGGGAAGAATCAGGGGTGAAGTGTCAATCTTTCCTCCTGCTCTTAATCTCTCCGAAGGGAGCAGGAGTCCTCGCTGGCATTAAAGATGACTGAGTGAAAGGGCACGAATATAGGCCAGACTTTATATAATTATATAGGGAGGAAAACTGGGATGTCTCTTTGTAGAGGCTGGGAATGTTCCACTGGCAAACTAGGTTAGACTGAAAAAAAGAAAGAGCCTCTGTAACCTAGAAATAGCTGGGAGGTTTAAGTATAATTTTCCAGCCCTGTGTTATTATGGTGCTAATTCAGGTCTGAGAAATAAATGTAGGTAAAGGTCTCCCAAGGTCAAGTGGAGAAGCAAATCACATTTACATCTTCCTTTTCATAAAAAATCTCTTCTCCTGATTGAAAACTCGCCATTCACATGACTTTGGTCTCCCTCAATGCGTGGGGGAATATTTGTGTTTAATTGATTGATTTGCTAATTAACAAATTTCAAAGCAAGGCCATTTTTTGGAGCTGCCTGGAGCACATCCTATCTCCTGGAAGGTGAATTTTAGGAGCTAGAAGAGCCTGGAGGTCTTTCATGTGCCCTGGGAGCTGAGATGGAGGTAGCCAGCAGAGAGCTGGGAGCAGGGATGGGTGGGTGCTGCTCCACCAGTGAGGAGCTGTGATTTCAGCCTCCATCCCTGCATCCTTCCCTTAGGCAGCGAGCGATGGCACAGCTCAGGCCTAGCCAGCTGCCTCAGGACACCCACAACGAGCTCGCTGCCATGTTTATTGCCCTTTGAAGTCACATTTATTCTTCATTTGTGTGAGGCTGATGGAGATCAGCTCCCTTCATGGAACACTGCCCCGCAAAGTGCAGCTCAAGGAGGTGTCCCTAAGAGAACAATCTCAAAACCACATGAGCTCTCATCAGTCCACATAAACCTGCTTTTTTGCTTAGGGCAAAGTGGCCAGAGCTGCCAGCATCTCTACCCTGTCAGGGGAGGAGATTTCTAAGAAATGTCAGTGATGTGAGGAAGGATGAGAAAGTCAGTGCAACACTTTTTCTGGGAAGGTGAGACATTTCCCTGGTCTGAAATGTCTGTATTTAAACAAGTGCTCAGAAGCTGGGCAGAATAAAATGATCTGGTTTTGCTGACATCAGAGCCAAGAACACAAAGCCTTGTTGCTTTGGCATCTTCCAAGCCTTCACTTCCCATAAGCTCCCAAGAGGGTGCATCTCCATGGGAAGGATCACCAGCAACTGGTCCTGTTTCCAATGAATGACACTTGGACAGTGGTTGGATATCTGGTAGCAGTTCCATCATACAGACTCCCTGAAGCACAAAATCTGATGTGCAGACCTGAGACAAGAAGAAAAATTCATGGCTCTAAAGTCAGAGTCCAAGGCAGGAAAGTACAATGCTAGAAATGGCTGAAAAAAATCAGAGGAATTGTGGGTTATGACCAGTTTGATCAGGACTTTCTTTTTTCTTAAAGGCCAGGATTTCACTGGGGCTTGAACTGTTATTAACTTGTTTTTTTTAGAACATGGAGCCCTCCAAGGGGCAGGCAGTGCCTGGAGCAATGATGCTGATGAGGATTTGGGAGGGGAGCAAGGGCAGGAGGGAGGGCACTGCTGTTGCAGCTCAGCCACGATGCAAGAGCCAGAGGAGAGCAGCCTCCAGCAGCCATGCACGGGACCGCTTGGGATTTAGCTGCTTTTCTCCTTGGACTCTTTCTCCTGTGTGTGGTTTCAGCAGCCCTGCCAAGTCCACCGATCTGCCCAGCCAAGGCTGCAGGCTGAAAAAGGGTAAATAATCCCGAGCAGCACTTCTCACTTAAAATTGCTGCTGGAAGCCAAAACACTGTCCCTTCTGGTTTTTATCCCCAAAGAGATGACAGGTGGTAACTCTTTTCTTTTTCTGAGATGAGTTTAAATCCAAGCCCTGTAGATTTTGAAACGGGAGACCTCAGGCCTTGCTTTTTACAATGGATCACCTCTGAACACATCAAGATGATACTTCTTTGGCAAACCTGAGCAAGGCTGGGCAACATAAGGGGTGGGTGAGAAGCTAAAATCTTAGACATCTAACACCAGGTTGGATGGGGCTTTGAACAACCTGGTCTGGTGGAAGGTGTCCCTGCCCATGGCAGGGGGCTGGAACTGGATGATTTTGAAGGTCCTTCCAACCCAAACCATTCTATGGTTCTATGATCTACAAAATCTATGCTTTTGAATAAAACCCCCTAAACTCCAGACCTCACAGCAGCATTTTCATTCTGCTATTTACACTGTAGGTCTTTAAAGGCCAAAAGTGATTTAAAGGGCAACTAAGATTTGCCCTGGCTGGTGCAGAATGCGTTAGGTGGCACAATGTGAGATGTTAAACGAAATGAAACCAGAAATACCAGCAAGGTCAGCTGCCACATGGGACGGCAGGTAGAAATCAGAAGTTTGGAGAATTTCCTCATGTTTTTATCTCCTGCACCATTCCGCCCTGGGGTAGGAGACAGGGACAGTGTGTGAAAAGTTCAGTGAACACCTTTGCTTGAGTTGGAAGGAGGAGAGTGTCTTAGCTTAAGCAAACACAGAGGACCTTGAAGCCACAGCTATTTTATCATCTGGGAGCAATACAGCTGCAACCTTAGGCCAGCAGCTGTGCTCTTGTGAGTTTTGGACCCTGAAGAAAATGGGAGATAAAAGTGGCCTTTGATCTGACTGGACTGGGGTTTTTATTGCAAAGTCCCTCCGTTTATGATTTACTGCAGCCTTTGGTTGGATGAGGATGGGAATTGGGGGAAAAGGAGCAACAGGGCTCGTGGGAGGGATGGGGCATTTGGAAAGCTGTGTCTGACAGGCTGTAGGACTGTCTGCTGGGGCAGGCAGCAAAGAGAGTCTGTTACTCTCCCCCTGCCCCCTCCTTCACAACAGAGAGCCATGCCTGAAATTGCTCGGTATCAGGGACCCATCCAGAAATCCTTCCTTATCTCCTGACTAATCATGCCTGGATGAGGCCAAACTGAAGCTTGCTTCATCTCACAAAGGACTAAACAAACATTCTGGCTCCCGGTGATGCAACCCCAAGTTGATTTTTCCAGTTACTCAACTTCTCTCTCCCTACGTATAATGTGCTGAACTTTGAAATAAATGCCTCTCTCAGCGATTTCAGCAATTTATGTCAAGAAAATCTGGATGCATCAAAGTGAGACATAATATTTTCTGACACAGCACAGGAATAAAGCTGCAGCAGTACATGTAGCTCCCGAGCCTGCATCTCAGCTCTGCCACTGACAAGGTCTATGGCCAAGGGCAAGGTAGTTGAACTGCCTGTTCCCCAGTTTTCCCGCTCCTGGAAAGGGGATTGTGGCATTTATCCCAAGCAAAGGAAGTGGGATGAGTTCATACAATTTACCTGTAATGGAGGGGGGGGGGAAGCTGTCTGTGAAGGAAAGGAAATGTGGACTCTGCTGTCTCAGCAGAGAGGAATATTTTATCCTCAATTTGTGCTAAAAAATACAGCATGTAAAGAGGTGTTGCTGATTATTCCTAAGAATCAGCAACATACATTGAATTCAAAGAGCCTTTTCCATATGCTATTTCTGTTCTCTTGGCTGCTTCCCAACATGGGTCACAACCTCCTGTCTCTTACAACTGCACTGATGCTCCTTTCCAATACAGGCTCCCCCTTCCCCACCCAAAATTCAGCATGGAGTTGCAAGGATGTTGAAGGGCTCAACCCCCAGAGAGATGGAGCGCCCCGATGGGAGTTGAGGGCATTCAGATATTCACAAGAGCATGTCCCAGATCGAGGAATCAGACCCAAAATTCCTACTTTTATGCAAACAACCTTGCTAATAAAAGACAGTTCTCCCTTGAAACCCCTTGGTGAGAATTCCAGGAGCCTACAGAGTCCAAAATCCAGAGCATCCTTGTGATTTATCTAAAGGAGAGGGAAGTTCACTGAGAGGAACTCAACAGTGCCTGTAGGTGCCTTTTTTCACCCCACAAAGGCTGGGGTTGATGAACTTTTGTCTTTTAGGGTTGTATAACCTGCCATTGATTCTCTTTACAACAGGACACAAAATTACCAAGCTTTGGCCATGAGATTCCCAATGGCAAAGTGTGGGTTTGTCTCAGGGCTGAGGCTTCGTGAAAAACTGGGGGTTTCCACCAGCTCTGTCCACTGAGCATCACCTTGGGGAGCCTCAGCCCTAGCCTGGGGAGCTGCCAGCAATAAGAACTCTCAAGAAAGAAAGGTTCAGCCTGAGACACCCCAGTCTGAGTCTTTGGTGAGGTCTCCTAGGAGAGCAATTAATTCTCTCTGCACTTTTCCACAGCACTTTATCAAGCTCTCTTTAAGACAACTTGCCTTTTCACCCTTTAATCTTCACAACAACTTGAAGGCACAGGGATGAGCTACTTCGGACAGGAAGACTGAAGTGTAGAAAGCCTAAATAAATGCCTCCATTGCATTCACACAGATGGTCTGTGGCAGAGCAGAGACCTCACAGAGCCCTCACCAAGCCCTGAGTTACCATTCAGTGGAGGAAAATATTGTCCTGGAAGGCAAAATAGAGTGACTTTTGGTTTCCCATGTTCTCTGACACACTGTTTGGGTGACATTCCATGTGGGTGAGGCCTCTTTTAGTCCCAAGGCAAGGTTCTTGTGGTGTCCTCCAGCTTGGGGTGTTTTGCTCTCTCCTTGCTCTTCAGAGCCACTAGGAAAATGCTCCCATGGAGGTTTGCTCCCCAGGTCCAGCTCCAGCCAAGCCATCTCTCCCGAGCAGTGCCAGGAGAGTGCCACTTGTGCCTTTGGCTTCTGGAGCTCAGCTGCAGTTGGAGGCGCTGATCGGAGCTGAAGTGACCTGAGCCGACCCGAGCCTCACATCCAAAGCATCTGCAGAGCCCGGCCACGCTCCCTCCCAGCCCAGAAACCTCCATCCCCGGCTGCTCTGGAAGGCTGTGTCTCCCCTGCCTGCTCCTGTAACCATCAAAGGGAATTTTGAGCCTTTGTCCTAACTCACAGAAACATTTCTTTAACATTTTCGCTGAGCACAAAAGCAATATTTAACATGGAACATTTAGTGAGGAGTGCAATGGAAGAGGAAGGTTTAGGCAGGCTTATTCTTTCCCTCTGCTTTTCCTGGGTATTCTCAGCTTTTGACTGGATTTTGTCCCTCTCTGGACCAAACTTTCCTCTCTCTCCCCCTCTGAATTCATCCTAAGTAAATACATACATATGTGTATTAAGATTTAGACTGTGTAGCTGTACGTGTGGCATGCAGGCTTTTGCTGTCAATGTCACTACAGTTATCAGAATATTGATAAGTAATTTTAATATAGATGTGTAAATATATATAATGTATATACACATAAAATACAAGCGCACCTGAGCTGATGTGATGACCCTCAACCTGAGGTGGACAAGCTCCAAAGCCCAGGGATGGAGGTGACATGGCCAGTGACCAGCATGTGGACCTCAGCTTCCCTTGAATAACAGAGGGATGGAGAGACTCCTTGGTCTGGTGCTTTATCCACCTTCTGACATGGGAATAACCTGACTGGGATAGCACCTGGGCTGCAGGCAGCAGGAGACTCAGTGAAAAACACCGCCAAACAAAATCTCCCCTTCCCAAAACTCCTTTACAAATGAATCCTGGAGCCAGCTGCAATTTAAAATCGTACTGAGGCTTGCTGATGGATGCCAGGAATAATGCACTGGTTTCAAGGTCTGCAATGAGTCATTTCATGGTTGCCATCATCCCAAAGTGTTTCAAGCCCTAGGGTTAAAGTGATTTGTCCACCAGGAATAACCAAAGGAAATCTGGAGAAGATTTTTGTTCCTGAGGGCATTCTGTGGGTATTCCCCAGGATCCAGCTGCTGGGTCTGCTTTCTGTACTCAGGGATACCTTCCTACCACTGCCCAGAGCTTGCCCTGCAGCCAGGGCTCCAACTGCAGCTGCAGCATGGAGACAGCCCTGTGCGCTTTCATGGGCTGTTCATAGAGAGCCCTGGCTCAGGTGACATCCCAGCCTGGCCTCAGCCGAAGGCTGGTGGGTGTCAGTGTCTCTGGGGTTAGGTGAGGCACTGCTCCAGCCTGCTGTTGCCTGTTCCAGCAGTCGGAAGTGCTCAGCTGCTCTGGGTCAGAACCACAAGCAGAAAGCTTGGCAAGAAAATGGGGGCATTCCAACAGGAGCATTTCAGGGAGCTCTTCCCTTTGGCTTTCTCTCTGCAGAAAGTGGATCTGATTCATCGGAGGCACCCCAGCCACACATGTTGGCTGCTTTATAGCAGCCAGGGAGATTAAATCCAGCCCTTTATCATCCACATGCAACCTGAGTTCCTTCAGCAGACACACTGCAGGGCTTGTGGCACATGGATGAACCAGCTGGAGCCCAGCCAGGTTGTGGCTGGGTTTTGCACACACAAACACTCTGCCTACAAGTCACCAAAATCTTCCCACCATCTGATGCTCACTGATTCCCTCTCTGCCTTCCCTTAAGCTCAGCGCTCCCAACGAGAATCCTGTGAGTCCCTCTGTGAACAGACTTCCATGAAGAGCTGTTGCCCAATCCAAAATGCTGTTGGGTTAAAGAAATGGCATCCAATTAGACCCAACCATATTAAGCAGCCTGAGTGAGGCAGTGTCTTTAGCAACACTGCCACTGCCACTGCCACTTCTGTTTATGAAGTTGTTCAGGTGGGATTTTCCTCTGGCTGCCTTTTCAATGACAGTACATGTTTGAAACAGGTTTGCTCCTGAGAACTGATGGTGACTGAGGGCTCTTTCAAGTCAGCTGTGAAAAGAACCTGGCCAGGGCCTCAACTGCTGGAGAAGAGTCTTCTGTCTACAGGGTCTGACCTTCCCCTCAGCAGCTGGTGAAGAAGATCCTTGTCTGAGATAAAATAAAAGCAGAATAAAGACCTGGCCTGCAAAGCGCCCACTGGCCTGGTGGAAGGTGCCCCTGCCCATGGCAGGGCAGGTAGAAGCAGATGAACTTTAAGTTCCATTAAAACCCAAACCATCCTATGATTCTGTAGTGTCAAGGAGAACTCTGTGTGGCTAAAGACTAAAGGAAAAACCCTGGGTGTGGGAAGTGCTGGGTTTGCCAGGATCCCATGCAGCACACAAGGCCACAGCAAAAAACGCACCTCATGCACACAGAGACACTGTCCTCCTAGTCAGGACCTCAACCCAACATCAAATCACTCTTACTGGGGTTTTTATTAGCCTGGCAGCAAACCTCGTTTAGCTACAGAGCAAGCTCTGGGCCATGATGTCCAGATGTCAAAGCGGGGATTTGGAGTACCAAAGCTTACAGTGTGGTCTTGTGTGCTTGAATCCTACCTGGAGAGTGACAAGCACACCTCATGTGGAACGTGAGAGAGGAAGGAAAGTCCCTTGGACTGAAGGAACCAGGTCACCACAGCCCAGAGCACCACCTCACACTAACAGCATGACCTTGATCGCTGTCCCTTGCTTCCTCAACCCCCAGGTCCTCACACATGCCAGTGCCACAGCTCCTCTATGCCTGGATCCATCCCTGCTGTGAGCAGTGAAGTGCTCATATTACGTGGCTAAATCAGGACCTGTAATGCAGATTTTAAGTCATCTCCTAAACCCTGCCTTTAGGGGAGCAACAACACCTCACGAGCAGG
This sequence comes from Dasyornis broadbenti, assembly GCA_013397935.1. Lineage (NCBI taxonomy): Eukaryota > Metazoa > Chordata > Aves > Passeriformes > Dasyornithidae > Dasyornis > Dasyornis broadbenti. The sequence continues at coordinate 2,366,374 of VZRN01000827.1, forward strand.
CCAGCAACGAACTACACATTTCTTCCCATGCACAAAGACCTTTCCTCCATCAAGCTCCTCTCCCTTAGAGAAGTTTCAACCAAGCAAAACTCTCCCCAGACAGCCCTGGGGAGGCCAGGAAATTCTGCAAATACAATATGTGGGGACTAACAGCCATGTTCATCAATAACAGGTAATGTGGCCTGACAGGTATTGATTGGGCAGTGCAGTGTCACATTTGCTGTGTATGTAGGTCACCCAGGCACTTCTCATAATTGTGTCCCATCTGAGCAAACTGAGCACAGGGCACCCCTTCTGGGTCACTCCTCCTGCCTCCCCAGCCTGCTTTCATCCAAGAAATCACCTTCATCCAAGAGATCACCTTCGTTAATGTCCAGCGCTAATGATATTCTGGTTGATGTCTAGGGTAGGAAAATTGGCATTTTTCCAAGGGCAAGCATGAGGCCGTGTGTCTGTTCCTAGTCTATTTCTAGTCCAGCTCCATGTCTTCCCCTCTCCTCTTGCCCAAGCACATTTTACATTTCTTCTGCTTGCAGGAAAAATGGGAAATGAGCCGGAGAGGAAGGGAGCTGCGACAACTGAGGTGAGTGCACTTGGATAGGATAGACCTGGACTGGGGAAGATATGGGATGGGAAAGGTTTTGGGACAATAAGATTGAGAGATGTGAATTTTAGGGTTAGAGTAGTGAGAAGGGAGGGTGGTGGGACAGGACACCATGGGATGTCGCTGCTAGGATGTCCTTTGAGAGCAAGGGTATGTAGCTTCCCTCCACCTCTCCACCCCTACATCCCAGCACCCTTCCATCCCTCCATACCCACACAGAGGAATGATGTCCCACTGCCTCGCAAGGAGCAGTGAGAGCTCCATCTCCCACTATTTTTACCCTCCAACAGGAGAACGCTACTAAAAACCTCCCATGCTGTGGTTTCACCGTTGGGTGAAGGATCTGCCTGTGCACCTACTCCCACTGCCTGGGCAGATGTCAGGAACGAGCTCTCGGTTTGGCATTTCTATTTAACCACCTTGCTTGTCATTTTTCCTCCTTTTTGACTCCTCTCTCTCCAACCACAACAACCTTCAAACCAGCTTGTGAGGGAAAAGGAACTCATATTTTTTTTTTTTCTTTCTCTTGTGGTTCCTCAAATGATTAATAGAGAATGTGGGACTTGTGCACTTCCCACTTAGGAAAAACCGAAATAAGTCTATGGGGAAATTCTTTCGGTTCCATCTTGCAAAGTTGACCAGATAATCCCAGAAACTGGGACTCCTGGGGCTGTCTTGTGACTAAAGAAAACTAGACATTCACATCCATTGGAAGAGGCTGCGCTTTATACAGCAATAGCAGTAAGAGGAACAACAATTTTATTCCAGTGGTTTTATAAGCAGCCAGAAAACAGGAAGAATTTTTCATGACAAGTTTTGCAAAGAAATGTAGTGGTTTAAGGTTTGCTTTTACAATGACAAGGAGCAGGGGGAGGTGGTGGAAAGCAGTAATTTGAAATATTTCAAACCACTCAAACATTGTTTAGCTTATATCTAACCTTCCTGAAGCGCTGCAGAAAGCCCATGGAAAGGAGAGGAAAATCCAGCCTGGGCTGCTACACTGAGAAACCTGGTGTTCTATAGTCTCATGTCATAAAATTTTCTGTTCCAGGTCCCCAGGATGGGAACTCCAGGAATAGGAATGGGTGCTGCTGAAGCTCCTTGGCTCTGGGATCATCAGAAATCATCATTAGGGCTTAGTGGTAGCAGGTCATCTTCTCAATACCTCTTATTGATATTATGCCTCATCCAAATCTTGTGTCAAAACACAGAACCCAAAAGATTAAAGTCACAATTTCTCCAGACATTTCCCTATTTTAAGTGGTGCAGATGAGAGCTGCTCTCAACTTTCCTTAGGGCATTTTATGGCATCATCCATCCATGGATTTGGCAGTGCCAGATTGAAGGTTGGACTCGATGATCTTAGAGGTCTTTCCCAACCTTGGTGATTCTGTGTTTCTATGATCATAAGGCTGAAGGAAAAACCCATTAAGGCTGTGATTTTTGGATTTCAGACAGTGAGCAGCTCATTAGCATCCTCATTAAACTGGCCGTTGGATGGTGATATTAATGAGTGATTAACAACATTATGGATATTTTAACATTGGAAATTAAAAAATGAGTCATTGGTCCTTTCCCAGATTGCAAGGTTGCCTTAATGTTTAGAAAACTTGTATGTTCAGGCTTTTAAGTTTTTCTGCCCAAATGTGAGGCCTCAAAATCTTCTCTTAAAAAACTGAAAGGAAAACTTCCAGGATCTGGGCAATGGAAAAAAAGACCCGAGAGATGACAGCCTGGGAGCCTTGAATCCTGCCACGGCAAAGATCAAAACACTGGATTCTCGTATTGCAGTCTTGATTATGGGATGCTCCAGTGGTTTATTTTGCCTTGCAGAATGTTTGTTGAAGGGAGGAGAGTTTCTCATGGATGTGTCCCAGTGCTCTGTGTGCGTGGTGCTTGTTGGAGAGGCAGCTCCGTGTTTTCACCTGCTGTGTTTGGCTTGTGTAAAAACAAAGGGAAGCCAGTAGCACCATGTAAGGCTCGGGAGAAAATGGTAAAATTGAAATGTAAAAGGCTTGCTTTGGGATAAGGCTGCGGGACTGAGCTGAGATCTGCTACACATGTTGCTCCAGTCTTAACTTTTTTTGTAATTCTGGAAGGGATCAGAGAGCAAAGCTGTTGACTTTACTAAGTGTTTGCAGGTCAGGCTGTGGGGAAAAATCCCTTCCATGCTCCAGTTTTCTTATGCCAAGGGGAAAGAGAGCAACGTCCTTCACTGCACAGGGGAGATTTCTCTGTTCTGACATGTAGGAGGAACCGCTCCCCTCCAATGAATCTCTCAGCATGGAAATGGGGTAGGAATGGCGGCACAAGCAGGCTGGGAAGCTGGACATAGGGCTGGTGGGATATGGGATGGCACCGGGGTCTCATGAGTGGCCCAGAAGTGCTGCCACAGCTGATGGGAACTGCTGAGCTGCTTGAACCTGGGATGAAAATTCTGGGTTCTGAGGGGGCCCTTGCTTGACGTCTCAGTCTCAGCAACAGGCAAATAACACTTGCAGAGCATGCTGAGTGATAGGGGATAAGAAATCCTGCAGCAGGATTTCAGAGGTGTGCAGCCCTGCTCCAAGCACTGCAGAGCCCACTGCCCCTTTTCCTGGCCTACATTACCTCTCAAGGCTTCCAGCCTCAGAAACCAAAATGTGCAGCACAATGAAATCAGAAAATAAGGGAGGAAGAGAGGGTCATGTCTTACAACTTAACAAACTTAGCATCAGTACCAAGGATAAAGGATTCTGGCACTGACTGATGGAAGAGATGGATGGATGCATGCATGCATGGATGCATGGATGCATGGACGGATGCATGGATACATGAGTGGATGGATGCATGGAAGGGTAAGCTAGATTCAAGAAATGCAGCTTTTGAACTGATTTGGATTTTGATAACACATAATGTATGGGCCGGTCCCCAGTTAAATTCAACTGTCCCTTTTCTGTCATGTGGCTCTGAAAACATCCTGTTCCTTCTCATAGACACGTGCACACACACACACACACACACACACACACACACAAATATGTAAAAAGCCAATTTTATTGGAGAAAAAAATTTTCTAAGCCTACATTACCCCAGAAGTGCCATAGCAGGGCCTGATGGTCAGTCATTCAGGTGTGCATTTGGAAGATCATGAGGACTGGAGCAGTCTTAGTACTTCCTTCAGTGACCTTGTGGTTCTGGGCTCTGCATAAGCATCACCTGCCAGAGAACCTCACTGTCCTTCATAAAAAGGAAAATTGTACTAACCCAGTTTTCAGAGAGAAAGTAAAGGAACATGACAATTTTTGCTGTTAATGTGCTTCTCTTTGTTGCAAGAGCTTCTGCAAGCACCAGGGTCTCCCAGTAATTTTATGTTTCATAAAAACACACTGAAGAACGGATGTCGGCCTTATGTGACCTGCTAGAGCTGGGAGTCAGGGCCAGGATTAGGACTACAGTTCTCAGCTCCCAGTGCTGGATTCTCTTTATTAAATGACACCTCATCATTACAATAATGAGATCATCCCTGTTATTTAATTACATTCTCCTTGTTGCTGCAAATCCTCTGTGTGGCAATCCAAGCACTTGCTTTCTAAGGTTAGCACGAACACAGAGATACATTTCCTGCCTTGCAAGTGATGCCTATCACTTGCATCTGGCCTGACATCAGCTTTTTCCTGCTGTGGCCCTGGAAAAGCTGAACTCACAAGCGTGCCTGTGCTCTGAGCAGTGACACTGCCAGCACTCACCTCCTTGCTCAAATATTCAGATGTGAGCTCAATTTTCTAAACCTGTGGGATTCCTCAAAGGCTGCTCATGCCAGAGAAGTGAACCATGTACAAGATTGAGGCTTCTGGGGTGACAACCCATTTCCTTATTGCAAAGATGTTGCTTTTCAGGGTGCAAGCTAGGAGGAGGTTCCCTGTTCCGAGGGGGTTTGGACATGATGGGATCTGACTCTTTGCCCAGCTCTCCTTGGCTTTGTGCAAGATACACTCTCGCTTCCATTATATTAAATCACAGATCCTGAGAGGGAGGAGATGTTACCTCTGGGAAGACCTGTTGCTTCTTGTGTTTGTAATGCTGTGGCAGAGTCAGGGCATCTTTTATTACACATAAATAAGTCCTGACACATGGGGGTAAACTAAGGGTCAGGGGAGAGCCTTTATTAGCAAAAATCTGGATGGGCTTGTTTGCAGTACCGAACTCCAGCACAGCTTCATTCAGGGACCAGGCACAGGGGTGGCAGCACCACGGGAGGACCACACATGAACCACACCATTTAAAGTTATTCCACATGATGAAGAGCACTGGAGGAGAAAAGCCTGAGGTGACTTCTTGGGTGATGGCTCCAGGCTGCTCCCAGCTCTGCCTGCAATTCCCCAACTCTCCCAGGGATGGCTGGGGTTGCATTTTTGGCAGCCTCTCTCGCCCTGGGCGAGACTGGAGATCACTGAGTTTCTGGGTGTGAGGAAAAGGCAGCTGTGCGAGTCATGGCACAGCTCATGCGTGGATCACTCCCTGCCACCGCTCCTGCCAGCCCTGGCTACCAGGGCTACCAACACTTCCCAGCATGACTCCTGTTTGTCTTGGCACTGTCCCCTTGGGTATGTTGGCATTCCCAGTCAGGCAGGCAAGGTTCTGAGGAATGTATGTGATTTACATGCTGAACATTTTGGCCAAGGAAGAATTTAGTCTCGGTTTGGGAAGATCTACAAGTTTATATCTTAACTGCACAACCATTCTTTTATAACTTCTTTCACTTCTCATATCTCAAGAAATTAAGCCCCATGTCACTTTTACATTCATTTTCAACATGTATTTAGCTAGGTTGCCTGAGAGACAAACGAGCAAAGCTTCTTCCTCATTCCAGGTGCTAATTTTCCATCTCTGCCATTCCCAGCCGGACACTGGTGCTTGGTATGCCTGAGCAGATGCCCCAGCTTCTGTCTCCCCCAACCTTTCACCTCTTCATTACAACTTTGCTCCATGCTGCCAGAAAGGAGCCTATAGCTCCCCAGGGCAGGGCTGTGTATCTGGGCAGACTGGGAGGGTCTAGCATACTTTTCAGTGCTGGAATAATTAACAATTAAATCCTTAATTAATAGCTCACATGTATTTTTACCGTCATCTGAAGCACTTTTCAATGGCTGGGTGAGTAAAGGTTCCTCTCATATTTAACTCTAGAGTAATAATGCTAGAAGAAAAAAAATCAGAGGCAATCCCTCCTACATCTCTGAGAGACGTGGAGCCTTCCCGTTAGACAGGCAGATGCTGCCTTTCCTCCAGACATCTGGAGAAGGGAGCTTTGATGCTGATGGTGGGAAATGTTCCTGGCTTGCTCTGGCTGGATGAGAAACTGCTGCTATCTGAGACAGCAACTTTGTCATGTCTGTCCTCCCACCAGTCACTGGGACTGGAACAAACCATGAACTGGGAGAGAAATGCCACTCAGGAACTGCATTAGGATGTGCAATGGTGGGGCAGGGGGGGGAGGAGAAATATCCCCTTATTATTCCCAGCAAATCTGCAGTTGTTCTAATTGCTCAGCTCCTTTGCTTTCTCTCATCAGCACATAATCTTGTACCCTTGGATGTGTTCAAGCAGTGATGCTGAGCACCTATGAAACATGAAACTGAGGATGGAAAACACCTTGCTTCTATTTATTACAATCCAACTCCTGCTGATTTTTTAAAAACAATCCTCTCACCATTTTCCAGAATTTACCCAAGTGGGGTGATCAGTTTGTGTGCAGAAATCCCTGCTTTGCTAAAAACATCATCTCCTACTAGAAATCAAAGGCAAAAAATTTTGGTGGAAAATTTCAAGCCAGTCCAAGTGTCAATTCCCAACCCCAAATTTAGCTATCCTGTGTGGGACAAATAAACCCATCAGACACTCAGATCCTGAGATAATTTGGCTGTGTACTGCCTCAGACAAACAGGTTGACTCAAAGTCTGGAGTTTAAAATGTATTTGACTTCGGTGCAATAAAATCAAAGGGGAAACAAGAAACCTGGAGCAGCACTGCCATCGTTAACCCGTGGTGCTGCTGCACTGAATGTCACATTTGTGTGCCTGGAGTGCAACTGAACTCCTCGGGGTGGTCTTTTATGTACCTGTAAAGCAGTGTCTACATGTACAGCACTCTGTAAATAAATAATGCACAGCAATAACCTTTAATAAAATAGGCTGGATGGTGGGGCAATTTGGCTGTTCAGCTAGATTGCTGCTGACAATTCAGAGGGCTGATTTATGGCTTTGAGGTCATTCTGGGAAATATTATACCATGGTTTTGTCATCCTGTTGCCATGTTTTTCTGATTATTTGTATATTTTTGTGTTGAGCAAAGCAAGCACCATTCCATTATGTGACAGACTTGAAGTCAGAAGAGAGCGTCTCAGTCTTCTTTGTGCTCCAGTTGTTTCTTGCCAAAGCAGTGGTTTTCCATTTGTGGTCTGTGAGTAATGGTGGGTGTACAGGCGATTTCAGAAGGGTCTGTGAAAGGATTTCTTTTCCCAGAGATCTCCACAAGCTTCTGGCTTAGATATTATCTCAGAGAATACTGAAACCTATTTTGAAGGTGTCAAAGAGCAGGGCCCTCCATGTGTTCATCACCACCATCTGTTTGTATCTTGCTTTCCATTTGGATCTCTCTCTCTCCAGACCTCTGTATTTCATTTTGGCTTTGTCTGTTCGACAGCACAGAGCTGTGCTGAGAGCTACTCTGCTGAGGTGGTTTGCACTGGGATGCCTGGTGGGACAGTGATTACTCCTGAGGTTTTTACTATATTTTCACTATATGTTCCACTACCAAGAGGGAAATTAAGGGAAATTCCTTGAATGGCTTGGGGTGGAGGCTTAAGAGCCCAATAGTCCCTGCCAGTGTGGTTCCCTTTCCTGTCCCCGCATTTAATGATTTATTTTATAGAATCATGGAATAGATTGGGTTGGAAGGGATTTTGATGAACATCTTTTCCCAACACTTCTCTCCGGTGAGCAGGGACATCTTCAACCTAGACCAGGCTGCTCAGAGCACTGTCCAAACTGACCTTGAATGTTTCCAGGGATGGGGCCTCCACCACCTCTCTGGGCCCGTGTTTTACTCCCACAATTGTAAAAAGCTTGTTCCTTGTCTCTGGTTTGAATCTACTCTCCTTCAGTTTAGGACCATTACCTTTTGTTCTATCACTACAAGCCCTACTAAAAAGTTTTTCCCCCTGTTTCTTCTATGCCCCCTTGAAGTCCTGAAAGGCCTCAGCAAGGTCTTCCCAGAGCCTTCACTTCTCCACAGGCTGTGAGCAAGGCATGCTGACCAGGCACCCGGGATACTGTGAAATCTTTGCAACCAGCAGCATTTCTGATCACTCCTGTCTTTAGTGGTTCAATTATATTAGGTAAAGCTCTTGAGTAGATCTGAAGATGGAGAATTGAATGTGGACTTGTGGATGGGGACCACAGCTGGGTTTTCACAGTGGGGTAGAAGAACTGGGAGAAGAGGCAGATTGAAAAGCATCGTTGGGCACCCATTTAGGCAGCAGCAGCAGAAACCTCAGCACCCTCTGCTCAGGTTGCTGTTAGTGGGCACCAAACTGGTCAATAGAGTCGGTGACTGCAGGGAGTGATTCCTCATGGCCCGAAGAAGATGAATTGTGCCCTACACCTCTGCTTCTGCCCACTGACTGTGAAGGGGTCCTTGAGGGACTAACTCAGCTGAGAGCATGTCTGGAGTCAGATGGGACAAATATCATCGTCACTGACTCTTCTAACCTCAGGTTCATCGCTGCCCCATCAGCTGGTTCCCTCCAGAAACTCCATCCTCAGACCCCGAAGACATCTTGCCTCCACTCCTCTGCTTGAAGGGCTCTGAGAGCCAGCCAGTTCGTTCCTGAGACAATTAGTAAAAGGCTTCTGATTTCCATTTATGTCTCACTTTTATTTTGCTAGGCAAAACAAACCAAACAATTTTAGTCTCCTGCCACCAGACACAGCAGCCAGCTTTCCGCTGCACCTGCTCCGGTATAAAGTTGCATAGTGACAATTCCCCATCAGCAGCAATGTTTGGAGATCTCTATCAAGGCAGGTGTTCAGCAAATGGCCTCTTTGTAGGGGGAGTACCCCACTCTGCTAATTGCCAGCCAAAGAGCCGTACAACACAGTGACACCAGGCTTTGCAGACTAAGGCTCTTCATGGGGTGAACACAATCTTCTCCTGCACCTGTAAATGTGCTTTAGGGATGTTATCAGGCATCTGCACAAACTGGGAGCGGTACAAAATATTTCTGCTCACCTACTGAATTGGGCAGGGGGCACTTCGGGTTGCCTTTTCTGTGGTGTGGGTGAGCAAAACCATCACAACAAGAGTGATAGCAAACACCAGATAGAGCAGTGCTCCTGCAGTCTGCTGTACCAGCAAGAATGGAAACTGGAGCCGGACAATAGGCAGGGACTGTGATCTGTGGAGGAGATGGATGTTTGATGTGTTTAGTCTTCCAACCATACCCTCTTCTAAGTGGAGGAGGTGCTTCTCACTGTTCTTCTTTCTGGCATTACTCTGACACTCCATTTGGCTGAAGTTCACCTTTATCACATGAGTTGTAGAGATGTGCAAGTGTCTTTACACAAAGATTAGCAAATATCTTCTAGAAATTAGTTTATCTCATCTCTGTTTCTCTGCTGCATTTAGGAAGGACCATTAGGAAGGATCATCATAACAGGCAGTAGCAAAATGACAGGCAGAAATCTGAATCCTTAGGTAGAATTAATTTCCCCTTCCCACCTCCCCTTCCAGTCTGTTCAGCCACATTAAAAAAACTTAGATCTGAGCTTTGCAGCTTGACTTTCATGTTTGCTCGCAGCCAAGGAGCTGAAAGGCCTTGGTTTTGAGAAAGTGAATATGAAAAAGCACCTCCTTGGGCGAGCGGAGATTTGCAGTCTTTGTCATCTCACGGGCCCTGTTTATTTGTTACTGATGGGAAGAAGCATCCTCTGGATGACGGAGAGAGATGATCCCCAGCCAGCTTCTGTTTGATTGCTCCTGCCGGGCAGCATCTCCTGCAGATGCAGGGGATGTTTTTTGTGTTGGAAGCCAAATGGGTGCCAAAGATAAGCTTTCTCAAAGGCATGTCCCTCTCAGATCGTGCTCTTCCACTGGTGGCACACTGTAAAATAAACTCGGCTGTGCACAGGCCATGTGCGTGGAGCCCGACTCCCGGACGTGGAATTCCTGGTCCTCGCCAACTTTGCCTTAAAGCTTCATTATTCCAATAAATCACAGAGCTGAGTTATGAGGCTCTGTTTGGTGGGGGCTGCTTTTAATTGCAGTTTTAGGAACTGTGGGAAAGCAGAATTAATGCCATATGTTTTTTAGGCTTTCAGACCAGTTGCGAGGTCTCACTTTCAGTTTTGGCTGGGATTCAAACATCACAGCGAATTTTCAGGTTCCTCTATGTCAAGCCACAGCGAGAGGGGGAAGGGGAGGAGGGGAGATGGTGGCAGGGTGAGGGAGGGTGCTGCTGTGTGGTGCTGTGCTTCTGGCCTGGAGAGGCTGAGAAGAAGGAGGGAATGCTTCCAGGGGCGAGAAGAAGCACTTCAGGTGAAATCTATCTGCTCCTGGCCCTCAGCATGGACAAACGAGGCTGAAACTTGTGACAAAGCGGAACATGCTGAGAAGGGGAATGGAAGATAAGAGTGCTGTGGTCTTTCCCCTGGACACTTCTCCCTCCCGCTGCTTCTTTCACTGATTTTCGTTCCCTCAACGCCCTTGGTGCTGAGACGCCTTCACTCCTCTCCCTGCCGATGTCAGGCTGCGCGGAGGACGTGCATTGATAAACAACGAGCTTGGAGGAAGTTCAAGGCAGGGCTGACATACCATAGGACTGACTTTTGTGAATGCAGGTCAGCCCGTGAGAGGATGGGATAAATGTCTCAAGAGAGCCAGGCCCCCTTAGCTCTTTGAAACCTTCTGGTCCCAGATCCCTTACCCATTCTCTTGGGGTACTGGTTCTTGGTAGTTTCTGTGTGAATCCAATTGCTCTCTGCTCAGAGAGGACGTGACCATGCCCAGGCCAGCACCTGGCAACTCACCACAGTCTCTGTCTGATAAGATTTTGTAGACTCATACACTTAGCCACAGGCATTTGCAGATCCCCATGACACACTCCCTGAGGCTGAAAAGGGGTAATTTTGCCTTTTCTCATGCAAATCAGGACTCAGCTGACCGTGTTGCAGGTGATAGAAGTGATGAAGCCTTTAGCTCCTGAAAGCCTGGTCCAGGAGCGCATTGAAACCTCTTTCCCCTCCAAATCCCACCAGCGGCGCACAGAGCAGTTGCTTCACACAAAACACAAAACACAAAACACAAAACACAAAACACAAAAATAAGACCACCCTTGAAAAACAAAAAATACAGTGCTTTGTAAGCTCTGGGCATCATGGGAATGGAGGCAGGTGAGAGGCTGAGCGGTGAACAAGGTCCCAGTTGAGCACAAAAGACACAGAGGCACCTCTCTATTTCCCCCTTGTTGCTGGGGCCTTTGATGTTGGCCACAATCATGAAAACACTTTTCTTCTATTCCGACTTGATTTTCTTTTGGATTTAAAATATCCTGAAAGCAGCATGGGATGACTTAGTCAGCAGTGAGGGGGGAGGAGACAACTCTTGTCCAGGTGGGAATCCATCCAGCACGTGTGGCCTTGCAACCAGTTGTTTGGAGCACGACTAATTAGTCATCGATGGTAAATAACAAAAGGATGACTCCTGCCGAGCCAGAGGTAAATAATTAGTTACCTTGTTTGTTAAACGGTATGAGGAAGGCGGGATCTGTCAGATGACTCAGCCCTGATGAGGGGAAAAAAATGTGTAACGTCACAGCGAATATATGGATTTTCCAGGTCTGAGGATGATGTTGCCCAATATAGATGTTGTCGGCAGTGTAACCAAAACAACTGGCTCTGAAATGTATCCAGCAACCAAAAAGCACCTGCATGTAATAAGAGAAGGGTTGTGATGTACATTAGAAAGGGTCTGAGGGATTGTTTCTACCAGCTCTGAGTAGGTGTAAATACCTGACTGCTTCTAGGTCTTGCCAATTATTGGAAGTGACATAATTTTGCAGAAGAATAAAGGCCTCACATCAAAGAGATGCTTAACATCGTTTTTGACAAAATCACAAATTTAAAATGCATACACACGGGGACAAAAATTTTCATGGAAAGCTTTCAGTGAAATGTTTTAGCAGATTGCATTTCCTCAGTTTCACTTCAGCAATGTTAAAATGTTTTGGTGACAGAGAAAGGTCTTGTTTCAACTTAGTTTGAATAATTTTGCATTGCATCGCAATATTAATTGAAATATTTTCAATGTGTGTTATATTTTATTGTGCTGGGATGTATGTTGCACGTGTCTTTGCTATGTTTAGTTTTAACATTATCAAAATGAACTGTTTCAGTCCTATCAGACCAAACAGCTTTTACGTTTTTGCTCCACTAAACATATTAAAATTTTATGGGTTTGTTCAGATTTGGAAAGATAAATTGGAAGCAAATTTGTATGTTTCCTGAAGAACAAAGATTCTAATATCCAGCCAACTCTGCCTGTGTGTTTAAAAGGAAACTGTGTTTTCTGGGCATTAAATCTGCAACTCTGGGGAGCTGGTCTGACTCTCAGTTTCACCACCACCCTGGACATGTCATTTAGGGCTTGACTACGTGAGAAAAAACAACTGTAACAGGTATCCATGATCACTCAGAGCACATTCGCTCCATTTGAGGGGTGAATTCTTCTCTACAGTAGTTTTCCAAACCATGTCAGTGACCCTAAACTCGAGGTTTCAGCCTGTGTGAAATGTCAGTTGAGGTCAGATCAATCTTCCTTTACGCTGACTTCGAGAGAAGCCCCAGGTGAGCACCCAGCTGAAGATGCCCAGCATTCCTGTGATGAATCTCCCTGCTAGTGCCTGATGCAATGAATTGTGGCCCGGTCTCAGAACAGCTCGCACCCACGCACAAAGGCTGTGGCTACCCTGATGCCCCTGTGACTGCAGGGTGGCAGCCTCTGTGGGACAAAGAGGGGCTGCAGACTGGACCCCAGACAGAAATGAGGGCTTAAATCAAAGTCCCACTTCCATCATTTGGTCTGGACATGGTTTCAAGCCCTACAAGTGGCACGGGGTTTTGAATTCCCACCAAAATTTACCTCTCCAGCTACCTCCCTATGCAAAAATCCCTCAATCTACCAGTCCATCCAATTTGTCATCCGTAAAATGAGCATTATGCTAGAGCTTCCTGTCTCAGCTTGGTCTATCCAGGTATATCAGGAGCTTCTCTTTCCTTGTGCGTGTCCAGGGATGAGAGCAAAGGAACTCTGATCTTGTTCAGACCTCATTACCACCCAGTATTACCCATCTACCACAATAGTTGTCCTTTGGGTTTCCTGCATCATGGAAACGTTTTCTATCTGTGTGATCAAACACAGCACCACTTCAACAATTAAAACATCTCCATGGCAAAACAGATTGCTCTTTTCCTGCCACTTTGCCCAGTCTGAGTGTGCATCCAGTTTGCAGAACTGCACTGACAGCACCAAGCCTCTCAGGGCTTTAGGACAGGATCGGGCACCCCTCATGAAGGCTCATCCCACTGACACCCAGGACAAGCCCCATCTGACTTTTGCTGGCAGCAAGGTGATGGGCAAGATGCACACACATCTTGTGAGAGGGTGTTCCATCCCTCATGCAGCTGGCTGGAGAGCAGAGGGTGAGCGGTCAGGACACGAAGGGACAACCAGGACCACAGCAGATGTTTTCCCATCCCATCTGGTCTGAGCAGCAGCCCCAGCTGCCTCTCTGAAGATGGTGAAAAGAGGAAGAGCTGTCAAAGACAGACAACACTGCGGTTTCAGTTGTGCATTTCAGTTCACCTCAAAGACCTCACTGCTTCATTTTTGCAGGGCCTTTTTCTTATTTTCCTTCATATGCAAGTGTTCTGAAGCACCTTCTCATTTTGGAACCCCTCAGGAGCTCTGCAGACCTAACTGGCAACTCCTTCCTCCTCTCCCCATCCAGAATGGGTTTGTAAATCACTTTACTGGGACAAGAAGTGTAATGGGCTATTTGCACCCCCCTTTCTAGCTGCCCACCTTGCTATAAAACGGTCAAGCCACAGCCAAGTTCGGGAGACAAACCACAAACCTCTTCTACATCTCTGACTTGTTTATGAAGACTGTGCAATTCTTTGTGCCCTTTTTTTTTCCCCCCTCAGCTTCTTGGGCTTGTTAAATAACAAAACAAAAGATAAAAGCTCAAATAAAGTTGCAGCTGCTCGGCACCAGCCCAGCTCTTTATCACCAAAAGAGTGTGCAGGCAGAGAGGGGCAGCATGTGGGTTTTCTCCCGTCACTCAACAAGGGAAGAAAAACATCAGAAGGGGCTGATTTAAAAATTGGTGTTAAAAATGGTTTGACACCTTGTGTCCCTCATCTTTCAAAGTGATCTGGGCAGCTCCCCTGATTCCTGCCCTTGCAATTCAGACAACAGCTCTCAAATGTGAGGTGCTTTCTGCTAGGTGCAGAAATATCTGCTCCGTTTCTGGGATTTCTCCTCTTCAAGGTGCTACAGAAGGGCATTGGAGCTGCTGCTCTGGGTCACATCAAAGGCAGGAAAGCCAAGTAAAAGATATTTCCCAGCAGCCTGATGATTACCAGGCTCCCTCCCTTCCACCTGCTGAGTACCAGGTGAAGCTTGAGCTGCATCAACAACTCAACAGAGGTTGTGCTTCCCCCAGGCAAGAGGTGCACATGGATTTCATGGAGAAAATGGAGTATGAACATGGTTGGACACTCTGCTACTCTCTGGGTTGGGCCTGGATCCCTTGGCAGCTGGGTCCCACAGGTTAAAAGAAACGAGGAAGTCCCACAAAGGCAACAGACCAGCAAGGGCTCTGGTTGCATGAGACAGCAGCACTTTTAAGCAGCTTTTCTGCCTCTTTTTTACCCAAGCCCAAGTGCTGAGCATGCAGAGCAAAAGGTCACAGCAAGAAGCACCTTTGTGCTGACCAGAGCCACAGCATCACGATGTAGAGCAAGGCAAAGAGCAGATTTTATCCTCCCTCGTCACTCCAGAGCAGAGATAGACAGCTGTGAAATCAATCCTAAAGGAGCTGGGATGGGGATAACTGTTCTTTGGGCAAAATTTTCACAGCAGCCAGTCTGGCCAAGAAAGAAAACGAGGACTTTGTCACCAAATCACCTGCAAGTCCATCCCATGCCCCGATGTTTAGCACACGTTTGACTCTGAGTGCTCTTTTCACCTTTCACCCCACCGAAAAATTTTGCAAACAGCCTGAGGGACATTAACATTTACTTTAGCACCTTAATTATCCGTGGAGGAATTTACATGGACAACCCAGAATTTATCTCCCCTTTCTGAAGGAGGAGCTAGGTCCAACTTTACTCCAAACAAACCCATCTCTTAAAGCACCAATCTGTGGGGTGACACTCATTTTGAAATAAAAATGACTGAATTTCATCAAAGACTGACTTTCACCAGCAGGATGAAACTTGGCTTTTCAGACTGATGTGCAACACTTGCACTGATGGGACAAACATCCAAAACCCAAATGTCTTTATTTTTGTGCAGAATTTACATACAGAAACGTCTCCAGAGCATTTACTGTGTGACTTCAAGAAAACAGCTTAATTTGGTGCTTCCATTTCCTCTTCTTTAAAGTGAGGGGGATGATATTTATGCATTTTTCAGTTAAAATCACACAGAGCAGGTGCATCAAGTCTGCATCTGCTACAGACCTGGGATTTATTCAGTGGGCATCAGTGGGAAGGGGGGATCAATATCTTTGGAGGGGACATGAAGCTCTCCACCACACTGGATGACTGTAGACACAGAAGTTTGTCATTTAAACTATACCAGTAGACCATGGAAAGAAACAACCACCTACCTAAACCGCCTTGTTTTCATTATGTAAGGAAAAAATTAATCAGGTCTGTTTAGCGTGTGCTGCTCACCCTCATATTTACTATGCGGGGGATTTATACATGACTAAAATCCTTATATTGGTCCATTAGCCCCGAATCTCAATATACCACTATTTTTTAGACTTTCTGAGCCTCATCCACAGCAGTGGCTTATTGGGGTCTCTGCCACCCCCATGGCATAAGCTAAATTATTAATGGCAAGTGTGGAGTTAAAAGCAGGGTGAACAGTGGCTGGGTTTTATATCCCTGTTGCTGTGAGCAGAGAGGCAATTTCAGAGCAGAAAACTAAAATAGCACAGCACAAACTAAGAGGAAACCACCTTCCCTGGCTATCAGGAAACCAAAACCAAACAAGGGTTAACTGGGCAGAGCCAGCACTGACTGTAAGTGGGAGGCTTGGGCTTTATTTTATTGTTGTCATTAATTTCCTCCCTTTTACTTTCAGTAGAGAAGCACAGAGTTATTTACATTAGACACAGCTGTGCCCCTCTGAGGTATATGTACCAGGAGAAACTACAGGAGTAACAGAAAAAAAAGCAGCTGAAGGGTCATGGATGATTTCTGGTGCTAACTCCGAGGGCTTGTGCCATTTGCTTCCCTTTGAAGCACATTGTGACAATGCCAATTCCCCAGATCTTTGCTGGTCCATCTGCAGGGTGTCAGAAGGAGGGACGAGCCACTCTCACATTACAGGACACGAGATGCCAGCGATACGCCGGATTATTTTCTTTAATCATGCTTGTATTGCAGGAATAAGTAAGAGAGACCTGGATGGAGCTGTAGGTTCCAGAGTTAATGAATTGGAGCAGATCATGCCCCTTGCTGCTCAGAAGAAGGCTCTGTGCCCATTTCCATTTTTGCATATTAGAGGGTGGGTTCCTTTCCCTCAGAGCAGGGGGATGGAGGCAGCAAAGCCTGCGTGACTCTGCCTGAACCACTCCCTTTCTTTATACATTTCCTTTCTTCCTCCTATTTGACTGTCTCAGCTAATTAGATTATTAAAACATGTGCCTTTTGTGTGGCTCCGGGGCTGGTGGGGACCTGACCTCACCAGTGGCTCCACGCACCAACGCTCGCTCAGAGGAAGGGACGAGTTCGCCACATCCACTTCCACCCCGTTCTCCCCTCTGCTCCCTGGGACCTTGTTTATCTTAACGCCAGCTGAGTTTCCTAGGGAAATCCAGCACAAGGCATTTGCCAGATGATTCCTTTGTGCAGCTGAGCCGAATGCACCGTGAGTCTGCCTTTGCCGAAATCACAGTAAATTCACCAGGCCTCGTGGCTCCTCTCCCGAGGCTGCTCCTCCAGGGAAGCAGGGCATCCCGGCGTGGTCTTGGAGGACACAGCCTCGTGGAAAAGCTGGGACCCTCAGCGGGAACCAAAACATTGCACACTCCTGGCACATCCAAAAGGCAACGCCTCATTGCTACACGGCTTCCCTCCCACCCAGGTTTCTGCACAGCCGGCCAGAGGCTTTATTTATGGGCTGGGATGCTCAGCAGTGAAATGGTTGGAGCTCTTGGCATGGGGGGGGCATCATTACCCTTCCAAGTTAACACCCATTGAGATGAATGGGAGCACACCCTTTTCTGCGGGTGTTATTGTTGCAGTCTGCCTGGCTGCAGACTCAAAGGAGAGAGTTTACCTTGGTTTGCAACCAGAAAGGCTGTAAAGCGCCTCTCCCTCTCTGTGTTTTTTAATCGGAAAAGGAAAGTTTGCTTTTGCAGATTTGTGGGGTGGGAACATGGGGGAATGGTGAAGGCCACATAATTTGGGTCTGATGGTGCTGAGTACCTATGAAGTTGCCTGGCTCTGGAGAGCAGGAAAGGGCTGGAGTGCTCTGGGTACCGAGCTCCTGGGTTCCTGTTGGCAGCAGGGGAAAGCTGCTGTGTTATCTTTTCCTCATATCTGAGAAAAGGCTAAGCCTAATGAGGAGCTGGAGCTGCTTAACCCCCAAAACTGCTGAGGTTTCCCACATTTGGATGCTGCAGGCACACCCTGGGATACAGCCACTGTCCTGCAGCAGCTCCACTGCCCTGTCCATCTGAGAGATGGAGCTGGGCTACGCCTGGGGCTGCAGCATAGTTTGGACACCCCTCCAAGGGCATCTCTCTCCCTCTCCCTCCAAACGTCTTGGGCAGGTGTAAACCATAAGTGATAGAAAAGGGATGAGCCCCGACCTGGACTGAGACACCTCCAGCCCGTGGGCTCTTCAGCCACCAGGTGTTGTTCTGGGTACAGCAGAAGAGCTGCCAGCCCCACCACGGAGAAGATGCTCGCCCCACCTGCCTGCCAGTAATTGTTCTTCCCTGAGCAGAAGGAATTGGCAGGGGAGGAAAGGCCTGCTCTTTAATCCCCAATTGCCATCCTGGCACACCTTACCCATTTCAGCACCCGTTACCATTCCCTGGGAATCCGCAATCAGAGCAGCTAAAACCAGCTGGGATCACAAACTCGTGCCTGGAGGCCACGTTTGCAGGAGGAGATGTTTACTGAGCAGCCCAGAGGGACTCCACTCCACTGGCTGGTGTTTTGTGTCGGGATAACAAACTCACCCGAGGGGCTTGTGTGCACTTGAAAGGGCTCAGGTGGGAGAAGCAGCAAAACACCTGCCCCCCAGGGAAGGTGCAGACTTTGCCATCAGAGCAGAGCTCTGGCGTGGATGGTCTGGAGCAGTTCCTAGAATGAAATAAACTATCCTGGCACAAACTTTTCCTCTCTTGATTAAAGGGAGTTATACATTTATCAGGGGGACTGAGGACCTGTAATGCTGCTCACCCTGCTCATGGCATGCATGTAAGCCAGGGTACACAACAAAAAGCAAGCAAAAATACCTTTACCGCTCCACTGTACCCCCTTGCAGCTGCTTTCCCTCTAAGGTGCAAATGAGAGCTGCAAACGCCCATGTGCCAGGGGTTATTTGCAGGAAAAATTATGCTGGTGAGGGGATTGAGGATGTTTTTATCCACACTTTTCAGTGTAGTAAAACAAGGCTGAGGCACAGGCTCCCTGGTGTGCAGCAGGAACAGCCCTAAGGCCTCGGGTGCTTGGGATTTACATCCCCATGGAGCTTCCCTGTCTTTGTTTTTGGAGCCAAGGCCCTGTGGGGATAACGGTAGGATGCTCAGTGTGTGTGTGATGCAGACACACACCTGTTTGCAAAAACACATCCGTGGCTGGGCAGATAATCCCAGGACAAACCATTTCCTATAACCTTCACCTTCAGCTCCCAAAGGAGTCAGAGTCAGGCTGGTGAGGGGGTCTGGGCACCTCATGGGTTGGCAGCAGCTGTTTCTGGGGGCTGTGCTCCTCCTGACCCCTCTGCTCTGACCACAGCCAACCTCTGTACCCTGCAAAATCACACCTGAAGCACAGCTGCCAGCACATGCCAATCCAGTTAGTTCAAAACCAGGAGGCAAGTCCCCAAATTCCTCAGGTGGGAAAGAAAATAATCTACTATGGTCTCATTTGCTTTTCTAATGGTTACCCTTAATCAGAAAGGCTTCAAACACACTGAAAAGAAATTCCAGTTAATAAAGTACTGTAAAGCTGTGGACTTTGAAGAGGTTTGGTTTTAAGAAAAAAACATTGGCAAGGACAGAATTGTCCAAGGAACTGGAAAAATCAGGGCATCATTTCTGCAGAAAAGAAACTGCTCCTGCACCGGGTGCAGCCTGTAAACACCTGAGTGGCCCCAAGAGCAAGGGAGTTAAGGGAAATCACATGCTCTTCTAGAAAAACTTCAGGAATCAGATGTGAACTGGTTCTGTGAGCTGAGGATGATGCAGTCATGTCATAAATAAGGGAAGAGAAATGTGGTTGCAAAGAAATCCACTCCTAAGTAAATCCTTCTCTAAACACGTTGCTCAGAAGCGCTCACCCTGTGCTGCTGTGACTGCTCCCCACTACTTTTCAGAGCAGCAGCAGAAAAAATACCATTAAGAACCCTCTTCCCACCCAGTTACACCAAATAAAGAGGTTTTGCCAGCCTGAGAAATTTGTATGCTTGCAACCAGAGATGCAAATCACAGCCCGCCTGGCAAATCCCTGCATGGAAGTTCTTAGTTTTGCGCAGTGATGACTTTGCTGTGTGCTGTTTGTTTTTCCTGGTTCAGCTGGGAGTCAGGCGCTTTATGTAAAAGCAAAAGGTGATGCTTTGCTCAAAAATAAACTGCTGCCTGAGTGATCATGGGCTGCTTTACAGCAAACAAGAACCTAAGAAGAACTGGTGCAAATATGTGTGTGCAAAAACCACATTAGAATCATAGAATCGTAAAATGGCTTGGGTTGGAAGGGACCTTAAAGATCATTTCATTCCACTCTCCTGCCATGGGCAGGAACACCTTTCAGTACCCCAGGTTGCTCAGGGCCCTATCCAGCCTCACCTTGAACATTTCCAGGGATGGGGCAGCCACAGCTTCTCAGGGCAATTTGTTCCAGTGCCGCACCACCCTCACAGGAAAAGAATTCCTCTTAATGTTAAATCGAAATTTCCCCTTGTCCTATCACTATCTGCCCATGCAGGAATTACTGTGGACATGTGCTGATGAGAGCTGTGTGAGCATCACCCTTCAAATTCAAGTTGTTGCAACAAGTTCTTTCGTTTTCAGAGCACTGACAGTGGAAAATGCCCACAGCAGGCTAATCCAACCCACGGGCACCCACAGCAGCTCAGAACCAGCAACTTCTCCTCCTTTTCCCACGGTTCCCTGACCTGTTTCAGACCCCATGAGCAGTGATGGAGTCATCTCAGGTGTTTCTGCACCGTTACTGCAGTGATGGGACAAAGTGCAGGGGATGCAAAGCCTCGGTGGGACCCAGCTGCTGGCTCAGCGCCGGTGGGCCAGGGCTGAGCACGGTGCACGGTGAGTCAGGTTAGCTGATGGGAAAAGGCACTGTGGTTTCGTGGTTGGAGCCCAGGCCAGCACAGCAAAAGAGCTGAGAGCTCTTGCTCCATCTGTCACCAGCTTCCTCTGCGAGCTGGAGTGTTTATTCACACACCCGAGACTTGGAAAAGAGCTCAGAAAGCTGTTTTCTTTCCAACCCAGCTGACTGTGCCTCGGATTAAAACGACAGTGGCGAGAGAGTGGAGCAGCCTCCCTCTCCATGCCCACGTAACGGAGATGAGCTGTGCTCTGCTAATATTTGCAGGCAATAGATCTGGTCAGACTCTAATGATCACCTTTCTTGCTTCACAGGACTTCCTTCTCGTGCCCGTCTGCGGGGCTCGTAGCCTCAGCTGTCAGCTGTGTAAATTTGCTGAAAAGCAGAACTGCGCAAATAACTCATAGGGGTGAGGGGTGGCCAGGCCGGAAAAAATCAACGTATTTGCCGTGGGGTAACCAGAAACGACATTTTAATGAAATAACTGTGTTTAGGGCCAAAGAAGCACTTTGTCCGACTGCAGTGATCTCTTAAGTATTTTTATAAATTGCTCAGATAATTTGTTAATATGAGAGAAGCTTCAAAGAGAAGTAAAATATTTCTGCTTTAAAAATAAAGTTTTTTTTTTTTTTTTTCTCTCGGGAACAATTTCCTGAAATTGCTTTCGGTCGGTGAAACATTACAGTCAAGCCCATCTGCATATTTTGGAAGAGAAAAAATTCTCTTTCTTCCACCTTCCATCTTCCCTGGCTGTCAACTTAACTGTATCCTCACCCATTTCATCCCCTTCACTTGCTTCCTCCTTTTCTCCTGTAACAAATGTGAATTTCCTGTCTTTTTCTTTTTCACCCTGCCTAACCTGTTATCTGATCCGTGCTCCCTCAGTCCTGACCTCTCCTTCCTCCAGCTGACCTCCCGATATCCATTTATCTCCTACTCCCCAAACCCACCTCTTCCCGTTTTCTTTCCCATAGCCACGGATTGTGGAGCAGCTCCGGGGAGGGGTGTGCTGGGCGTTACAGGAATAAGAGCAGGGAAAAAGGAATAAATCCAAACCCAAGCTGCACAGGGCTGGGAACAGAGCCCGGTGACGTCATTCCCTGGGCAATGCTTGTGCTCCGATAACCTGAATTAAAACTCTGAACCCGGCATCCTTCGATTGTAGGTGTGAAGTTAGCATTGTTCAGCCTTAATCCTCAGGGATGTGGGCTTAAATTAACGAGGTCCCTTCGTGACACTCATTAACCCTGCTCAGTGTTAGGTGCTGTGAGTGGGGCACTGCGACTCTGCCCTCCAGGCTGCTCTCCACCCCGGTGAGATCCGATAAAGCCTTTCCAGGCTCCGCAGGCTTCCCAGCTGCTCCGCACAACAAACATCTGAAAGTGGCCGGGAGCCAGCGCCGGGCTGGGACGGAGATGTGGTGCTCATGTGGCCGTATCTGATCACGTACGGCGAGCAGGGATCGCTAATGAAAGCCAGGGCTCCTCGGAGGGCAACTTTGCAAGCCAGCAGGACACAAAAAAAAGGGAGCTAAATATTCCCTCCCCACCACTCCACAACTCTTTTGTTCACAGCTTGCTGCCTCCCTCCTTGCCGTAAAACAGCAAACAGTGGGATATCTGAGCTCTTCTCCCTGGGATCCGGTGACGGGACATGTGGGAATGGTTCAAAGCTATGCCCGGGGAGGTTTGGACAGGACATTAGGAAGCATTTATGTACTGAAAGGGTGGCCAAACACTGGAACGGGCGTCCCAAAGAGGTGGTCCATGC
The DNA here is from genome assembly GCA_013397935.1 of Dasyornis broadbenti. Lineage (NCBI taxonomy): Eukaryota > Metazoa > Chordata > Aves > Passeriformes > Dasyornithidae > Dasyornis > Dasyornis broadbenti. Next base: position 2,388,598 of record VZRN01000827.1, read on the forward strand.
CCCAGGCCTGTCAGTATTTGAGAGGCACTTGGACAATGCTTTAAATTTGTTCAGTCCTGAATTGGTCAGGCACTTGGACCACATGATCATTCAAGGTCCCTTTCAACGGATCCCTCTCCTCTCCTCTCCTCTCCTCTCCTCTCCTCTCCTCTCCTCTCC